>JAQGAK010000282.1:0-102324 GCA_034696945.1 Lipothrix lubbocki
AATAAAAGTCACGGCTAAAATAGGATGAAAGGATATTTTTATATCCGGGGGGCAAAAATCAGAAAAAGCCTTTTACAGTGTCAAGTATTTGAAGAAGTAGAATGTACTATACACTAAAATCAAGTTCAAGATGAGACCATAGTAAGAAATAATAGCTTTTATTGCGCATTTAAATAAATACAATGATTGACAATTATGTTTATTCTTGTACTCATACAATATATACCTATAATATTACATGTATGATAGGTCTAAGCAGGTTATATAAAGAATCGATATGACTCCACCCACGGAAGAATGAACTCTATATAAAGTAAATTCATGCATATTCACAACCAAAATAAATGCTAAAGATGCATGGAAACTATATAAAGTTTTAGCTTTCCTTATTTTATAACCATAAAGCTATTTCATTTATACCTGTCAACAGGATCGTCAGTCAAATTCAGCTTGTCTTTTCTACACAATTTTTACTTGCGAGCAGGATTTTGTAGGAAGTAATTGCAATAATAGTAAAAATGCTCACATGTAGATCATTTGCAATAGATAACATGTACACACGAGAAGCGAATACTCAATAAGTCGACAGTTCAAGTTCAGTATAAAAATTGCATAATAGAGAATCATACAGGTTCTTATATACAGAGAGTATAGAAGAGGATGAAGAGCTTTCTTATTACTATTACACAGGGCCATACAGAGGTACCAGTAATTCATAGAACATATGTAAGTATTAATCAATAGAACAATATGAAAAACTTCATCGGCCTAGATCTTGAATCCACTCAATCCTTAGAGGGTACTCCAGAGTTGATATCTACAAAATGGATATTGCATAAGATAAAAGTTCACGGTTACTTGGTTCCAAGATTTTTCTTGATCAAGCTGTACACAGATTATAGCACAACATTTCCTTTTGCGGACAAGACCACTGACAGAACCACAGGTACTGAGTTTAGCATAGATAAAGCTGAGTGTGTATTAAATAAGTGAGTAAGACCATGTAATGTGTATGTATGTATGTACTTATATCCCTGCTACAGGTTTTTTACAAGTTCCATCCAAAAAAGCGTAAAAATGGCGGATTTTATAGCTAAGAGTTAAATGCAAGGAAGCTTTATAAATTTTTGATACGAACAATGTTCCCCATTCTTAGACTATAACTAGATTCCCCATTTTTAACAATAACCATCAACCAACGTCACAGATTATACATGTACAGAACCAAATACCAGCACATTCAGAAACTTAAATAAACCCATACGGATGTAATATACATACAAATAATAAATAAGATGTACATCATGACTTTTATATCCTTATTACCCAATTTCTTTTAACAGTATATATACATAAATTATGTTAGTGATACACTGATACATATAGATATTTATGACCCAGCACATATAAATGTGTAAAATAAGTAAAATTGTGTATGTATGTATTAGTAAGAACTACATATAAGTACAACAATTATATTTGTTGTTAACTGTATCTTTGGCAAGGCATGGCAACGAATTATTACATGACTGAACTTATAGGTACAACGTTTAGCAAGCACATATAGAGGTATTTAAATTTGCTGGTTTCTTGAGCAAATCTCGCTTTTTTGCAAGGAAATGGTTTTCAAACAGTACCAGGAGCTCCACGATGCTGGTAGTATTCCGCTCTCTCAATCAACCATGGCCAGTAGATGAAATTGAAGACAATGAAAAGAATTGGGATAATTGTCGACGTAAATGTTTCCAATTTTTTGGCTGCATACTCGAATTTATTTGGGACTTTGGCTGTGTCTGCAGCGGGAGCAGGTACATTTGAGAGAGGCAGTGGGGGAAGACTTGTAACCATTGCCGGCTCACTTGGATGACGTCTGATATCTCCATGAGGTCCCATGGGTTGTTGAGTAAATGTTGTCTCTTTTGTGTTGGATCGTCTCATCTGTGGATAGCCATACACAATGCAATTTAAGTTATCACATAATCTAAAAGTAAATTGAGTTAGGCCATAACACACTCAGAATAATGGAAGGGAAATTTACTTGTATCGTGGGATACTCTCCATAAGATGGATATGAAATGGTAGGGATTGAGTGAGTACTTCCATTTCGCCCATTTGCTGGACCTGAGTTTAATGAGCTTAATGTGTTTGCTTCCAAATGAGGCTGTTTCTTCTCTTCCTTTTTCTTTGGCTTCAAACTCTTCAGCCTGTCGGCAAAAGTTTAACAATATATCATTATCATAAATGCACGAATTTACTATATCACTGCACTCTCATATAACTCTCCAACTAAGATCGGTGTATTTTTTGTTCATGTCTGATTCTCATAGCAATATGTAGTATGTGAGAATTTTTTATCCAAACATACTTTCTTGTTTTTTTATGTCACCACAAAACTCCTTGATGGCATTTACTTCGTCTAAGTTCCCTAACGACCTACATCCGTTTATATATACTTATATATGTAAACATGTATTCACATATATATTATACTATACTTAATTCCTTCATGTTGGCTTTGCAAATTCAGAAATAGTCGGTGCACAATGGGATTATTAAGCTTTACTTTACAAACCTTTTGTTACTTAAGTTGTGTAAGTTTTGAAAGAAAATTCAATTTTGTAAACACTTTGTCGATAGGATCAAGTTTTACAATTTAACTCAATTTTTGATGCTCATGACAAGAACAAGCTACATTGAAGGATTGCTTTTAGTATAGAGGTATGTATACTTCCCAACCGAGAAACTGACAGCGGAATTGCAAAAAGTTTGGAACAGTGAAAGCCTTACATAAATAAATAATGCAGTTATTATTCGCGAACAAAAACCGCGAATGATGCCTACGAGGCGGAAAATTATTACTCCCCGTAGGCTAGCAAGATATAATCTTCTAAACCGAAATGTTACTTACTTGAGTACAACGGTGTATTCCACCAGTGTGAGAAACACGAAGATGATGCAGACAACCATCCAAATATCCAGCGCCTTTACATAACTTACGTTTGGTGTATTTTGCCTGAAAATATCAACACTCTATTAGTTAAGAAGCGACTTTAAAAAATCAAAAACAATAGACTCACAACATGATGTGAGCCCATATATTTTGACTTTTTGACACAATAAATGCGCACGAACGTTTAGTCGGCCGTAGAGACACATTACAGAGTAATAAAAGAAACTATTGGGACAGGACAGTAAACCACAATGAAGCCTGTTTAGTCACTGACATTGAGCCTAAATGTCGTAAATCAGCCACGAATATACATGTATGCAAAGTATAAATAAATAAAAAATAAAGAAGACAGTCATTTCGAAATGATTCAGTACAAGTAAATAAATATACAAGTATAAAATACAAGTAACTATATATGAAAACTAATTTGAATCAATATCAAAGTCTTGTATATACAGATAAAAACACTGGCAATAGGCAAAGAACATATGAATTAACCATGCCAAAGGATTACCTTGGCTGCGCCAAAATTACTGCAATTTTCTCTTCCCTAAATATACAATGGTCAAAAGGTGATGGGGTAAGAACAATGATGTACATAGATAGAGAAAATACGGAAGTCATGAAACCGACGATAGTGTCAAATGGATACAAGGGAAAAGAGAAAAAAGTTAGTGTAAAGTTGTACCTGACAGCCGCAAACATAGCGGTGAGAGTAAGCAGAGTGGTCATACAGCATGCCATTCTTCCCGGAACACTCTCCGGTGGAATGAGGAAAGACAACCATGACACAATAATAAACAGCGCACTCGGCAGATATGTTTGGATAAGATGGTAACTCAATTTCCGGCGAAGAAGGACCGTGAACCGAATCGTAGAGTAGGATCCTGTATAAATATAGAAAAAAATACAATGTGTACACATATACATAAGAAAATACAGAGCTATGAGGAATTTCAATGAGTCAGCATATACTATAGCATCAGAGGTGTCTCTATGGGGAGTCAAACTAATCCTAAGAAGCTTATATACTATAAGTACAATTAAATAAACGATAACTTGTTAAATATATCTACCAAGTAGACTTTTTTAATGAGAAAGCAACTGTATAGACGAGAAAACAAAAAAATCTCATGAGCATCTATGCACTACCACACCGGCTGGTTTTCCCAAAAGTTTCGCGTGTTTTGGCACCACCAGCATCTTTCTATCATCAATAAAGGTTCATAAAGTAAAAGTGCAACTTATGATCAGACTTCTGAACTGTATACTACTGACAAACAAACAACGAACCAAGTACTAATTGAAAGCCATTCTAAAATTAAACAAAGTAGTGTATAAACGTTGGGGTTTTTGCGTATAAGTTGAATAGCTTCCAGGAAATGAAGTTGATTATGTCATGAAGTACATAATATAAAGTTCAAGTAAATGTTTTAAGATGTGTTTTGTACACGACACCCTGATAGGAAAATTGCAAGGCGGAATGATTTTGATCGTCAATAAATTAAGTACAGATAAACACAAGGAATAACCCTCAAGCATATGTGATATATGACGGTATGTTGGAATAATTATTTAAAAAATAAGCATTTCATATTTTTGTAAATCATGAACACGTATATTTATTCTTACCCGAGGACGTCGTTGTATTGAAGTTTCTTGTAGTGTCCAAGGCTACGTCAAAATTCGGCAGTTCCAACTTGTCAGCCAAGAATGCTCCTTTTTGCTCACGCCACCCCAAATCCAGAATCTTATTTGTGTACGCATCTGTCCATCCAACAAAATTGCATAAATTGAAAGGTAAACAAAGATCATCTGGTTTAATTTATTTAGCTTGTATTCTTTCATTTTGTCAACATATCAGATAGAGCTTCTCAACATGGCACGTGAATAAGGCTTAATAGCTATATACATATCACCTACGAAGTATGCCATCTTTAAATTACAGTATAGAAACAATGCTGAAAATGAACATAAATGATGTATCACATCGCCCACTTATTGTTTTGATTCATGTTTCGTAAAACATAAATTATCACTTTGTTAGGTGGCTGTAAATGTTGGAAATATAGTTAAATGGGAGTCACACTCTCCTACAAAATGTTCTGCTTCATTTTCCGGCAAATTGATTTTCATAGGAAACTGCTTTTACTCTTAGTTTTATTTGAATGTGATACTTAAAAGCAACATGCTTAACTCTATCCTACGAAATTATTTCGAGTACCGAAGTTATGCAAACGGTATGTGTTCACACACGGTAGTACTCATAGAAATAAATCAAAACAGTATCAAATTCACAATTTTTCCTAAGTGCTCAGCGTTTGTCGGCAATGACGATCCTTAATTTATTGTAATATTCTTTAAATCTGCCAAGTCAAATATTCTGTGGAAGTGCTTGAGCCCACACTCCCTGCACCATCATCATTCAACACTTGTACCCAAAAATAAATCTACTTAACCTCTTTTATCTACAGCGGAATCGTGCGAAAAACTCTTAAGTACAAAACAACGACATCCTAATCTTCTCAAGAAAGAAAAGCGTGACAAACGGGGAAAAAGTATTGACATTTTAAATTGATTCATCCGACAACTACACAACAGATCAAGTATATGAACAATCAATGTATGCTTCAGTATATCTTCAAGGTATGCTTGGTTGTAAAAGGATTTTTTGCGCTGCTCTCTCATTTTTCTCCATTATTTTTACTGCGTAAAAACAGCTGCAAACAAACTTGAAATCATACTACCGTGGAATAAAACTTTTTACACCATACATACGTACATATGTATAACACCTGATGGTCATTTGAATAACACAGTTGATATTCATCTATATAAAAATAATTGGTACTAAGTCGTTAGTATCTTATATAAATTACCATAAAACTACATAATGGAGAGTATCTCTTCATTCGGCGTTCATACACAGAGCTAAACTGCCGTCGTTCGCATTCTTGTATTCTACAAGTTCAAAGCTTTATACATATAATCTGATTTTTTGTTGGAATCACAATCAGTCCAATGCTTGCAAGAACCCACAATCCGTTGCATAGTGCCTTTGTCTTTCCAAACCACCTCTTACAATAACTATAAGAAAGATTGTGGTACTTGTGGTAGCGTTATGTTTTGCTGTAGGATGAATTCCTAAAATTTTATGACTTCACTAAATACATGTAACTTGTATTTTTCAAATATTCCATGTTCTACGGTGCTGGTATTGCACATTTGTAGATACTTGTATTTTTTATTTGTTATCCAAAATTACATCTCAGTACTCATAACGAACGTTTGGAAATGCAAAGTTGTTCATTATGAAACTTGCACTGTCGATGGAATCCGCGCATGTAGCTATTTTTAAGTTTTATGGCATCGCTAAAAACCCTTCGAATACATATCTGTTTATCAAACTCTTTTTTAATAAAACTCGAAAAAATGAATTCTACAAATTGTCTGCTCTTGTGAGTAGGACTTATTATTATATCTCGCCCACTACGAAACAATTCCCTTGTTGTTGACTTCAGCTTATATCTGTATGTACTTCAAGAATGGAACAAAGATGTACCACGAAAATTTTTACTCACAGCTTTTCATATCAATGTGACACTTTTGGGTATCCGCTGGGTAGTAGTGAAAATCCATCTGGCAAGCCATGGTGATGGTTACTCTGGAATGTACAAACAGCAAAATCAATGGTAGTTAATAAGCACATGCATTACATAAAATTAACTGTCCTATATAATTGTCCCAAATTAAATACCATAATACAAAATAACCTTGAAAACATTTAGCAGGGATTGAAATCATTTAATTAACATTATAAGTGAGAAGCGAATTTCACGGGAAAACGGATAATAATTATCACTTTATAATTATTATAATTTCCAAGACATGATATTATATTATCATCTCCGCAGTGTGCATTAACAGGAATGCACACTTTCTACTTGTAAATTATTTCTTTGTACTTATTAAACTCATTGAATCATCAGTATGGCTAGGTATACGAAAATTAGAATGCATAATAAAGTATACTTTGTATAAGTACTCAGCTTAGCAGGATACAAAGTTAAATCCTTGAGGCATTGACATTGTGACAATTTGCTTTTCATAATAAAACATCATTCACTCGAATACATACATGCATATATGTACATTTCACTTTTAAAATCTGTGAGCCATAAATTTTATACTAATCAAAACATTCTTCTCATTTTTGCAGACATCGCAAATAATTCACACTGACTCAACACTATGAATAAATAAAATATCATGGAAATCAGCGCAGGATCAATACATTAAATGTTTTCTTCCACTGCGTACTAAAAGGTAAGTAAATAATAGACAGATGGTAGAAATGATGCGGCAATGATGATACTTCACAGAAGTATCTCTTACCTAGCGGAATAGCGAACCACACTCTCAGGGTAAATCCGCAGAGATGCAGGCTTACTGATCAGAGCAGGCTGACTAACACTCTTTACATGATCTATAAACATCAAACAAGTGCATGTATTAGTTTTTTTTTACATATGCCACACTCCAACTAATACATACATACTCTATATATTCGGTGCATTTTAAATATAAAATAAGTATATTTTAAATTAAGAAGTATGGTATTAAGTTTTTGGCAAAAATCTCTGCAGCTTGTAAAAAACGTAGCAATACATTTTCTATCGACAGCGTCACAACTAATGTGAGTATTAATGAGCGTCATTATGGACGTATGCATGGGCTTGCTATAACGTATGTAATTCATATGCACAATTCCTTAATGCAAATCAACACGTTCACTACAGTCAACGTTTTTAAACCAACTTAAAGCAGAAAGTCGAGCTGAATAAATATTCGCGATTTACAATTTTGTCACCGTGTCTAACGCGATCACCTTCAGTCTATTGCAGCTCGATTTTGCCTCTATATGACTACGTGTAGAACACATGTTTTAAATAATAATGAGAATAATCTCTGGTATAAATACATGTGTAGGAACAAAGTATGCTTAATTGGATATTCCTATAGATGAACAATTCTTCTTATACATAATTGGTAAAAGGTATGTGCATATGTATGTATGACAACGTGTGTACATTGTTGTGAAATAAAATATCCAGTATTTTGAAAATACAGAAATAGCTACATATATAGAGATTTACTCACCCACAAAGATGTCCGGATGCCAGATCTTATCCAGCAGATTCGGGTTAAGCACTAAGAAAGTATTTTGTCCCGTCGTTACTGCCAAATGTTTCAGCCTGGTATCCCTCCAGTACATGCGAAGATTCATTTCCAAACTCAGTTCCTTAAATAATTGCACAAATGCACATTAAAAATAGTGGTCATGGTAAGCTTTGACATAACTGTAATGTCGAAAAAGGTAAGGCAGCCTCGGCAGATATTAGTATTGCAGTATAGGTAACCATTACTTACTACTATTGTAATATTTATTACATTAACCTTCCATACTATTTTTGCAATACGATAGGGAAAATTAGTTAAACAATGGACATCATACAAGGTAATATAAATTGCAACAAAGCGGGAGTTAATGACTTTCCTTGGCATTTTTAAACCTACTGACAGTCAGATGTTTACACCGAAAGTATAATTATTTTTGGAATATCAATATCAAGCTATAATAGGATATTACAATATTGAATTTGAGGATGCAATGTGCAATAAAATATGCACAACGAAAACACATGCTTAAGGAAACCAGTACTGAAAGTTAAAAATAAATTCAATAACGGAAAAATAGGTGCTAACTTTTTCGAAGTTCATATTTCATACAAAACTTTGAGCATTCTCATGCAAAATTAACATAATTTGGAGTTAAGATTTACACGGACATAAGTTTCGGCCTTCAGTATTGCATGAGAAAACAATATTTTGGGGTTTTGTGAGAGATAAAAACAAGAATAAAATAGGTTGAGTGCAGTATACTTTTGCTGTGCACAGGCATTTAGTGAAGTACACAAAATCTGCTCACCATCTCTGTACGCTTCCGTATTAATTCAAGTTCGTTTGAATCAATCCACAAAGCGTTTATCACCAACCGAAGTGTTAAGTTACAAAAAAAGTTGAGTTGCCAAAGTGCATGAAAATTGTGAAATAAAGGATGATGTTAATTAAATCTGACAATCACATAGACTATAACAATATTAATATACATACTTGTCATAAGATGCTTCTTATTAAGATACACAATTTATGTATTAGTACTCCATTAGTAATTTTGTAAAATTCTTGGAAGTTTACGGCTAACCTTTCGTTGCTATAAGGAGAGTCCGGTAAAAATATTTACTCGTTTCATTAAAATCACTCAATGCATATGCCTACATTTAAGCCTAGCTAATTTTTATATTGTAACCGTACCTACATAAAGTCATAATTGGCATAAAGAGTAATAAACATTCTATCAAAATACTATAACTACACAAATAGTTTTGAAGTATCCACTGGGGTTCGCATTTTTGTATATGTAACCTATTACTTTTGCAGTATCCATTCAAGCGTGCTGGATTATGTTTACGGTTTACTCGCACGTCGAATAAATGCATGACTATGACTGCAGGTAAAAGGTAATCGAATTGAACAGCACGTGGCGACTTTGAAACAAAGACACGACGAACATGTGTTTACAATGTTACACGAAGAAGGAATCCGATGTTATAAAGGGTAATCGGCGATCTTTATAAGTAAAGACTTGCATAACATAAGCTGCAAAAAGCATTGTGTGTGTCTTCAAAGCTACTTGGTAGGTGTTTATTTTAGTTCGAATCTGGTCTGACTTGTTGAAAATTCCATCTGCTAAATTCTATAAAATAAGGATACACACATGCACAAGCTGGTTCGGTAGGGGCGACGGAAGAATACATGATAAAATCGGGCAAGAATACAAGCCTCTACTATTATTACAGTTAGCTTAAAATGTAAGTCTTTGTTTTACATCTAATTCAGGCACATGTACATGCAAGAGTGTAAAAGCAGTTAAAATGGATTAAAGATCTGCAAAGTTTAACCAACCTCATTGATTTCTTTGATGTCCCGAACGTTCATAATGATCACAGAGAAGTTTACTTTGGTTGCATTTCCTGCAATGGAATAATAAAATGTTTAGTGTTAATTAGCTTTCGTCACTTACGTTAGACGTTTTTCTAAGAAGACGGTTAAGTTTGGTGACTCAATTAAGAATGGTGTAGTTCAACCTAAACACTACTAGACATACCCTTCATGATGATGCTGTATTGCGCGGCTTTATGGTAGTAAGCTGTATCTACTTATTTAATAAGATCGCTGACTTAAAAATAGTTCTGCGTAGATGCTTTCCGAATATCTAAATATGTACATATGTACATGAATGATCATAGAATCTCGTATCAGTACACAGATACAAAAACTGCTCAATACAGATATGTGAATGTTGTATCACGGTAGTTTTTCTTAATGAATGATACCAAGAACAAGCATGTATTATCTTGGCCTGTAAAACTCATTGTAGTAGTGTAGAGTTCAGAGGATGTGTCACTAAATACAACATTAAGTAATCATGTAATTTGCAAATACTTCAAAATAAGAAGACAAAATTTGTTGGCGAAGGGAAAATCCCAAACTAAGTTCCTAAAAAGGCTGCCAGGATCTACACAATGAGTCTGTTGACAAACTTCTTTATGTAATTATGTATATACAAGAACATGAATGTGCAAAAGCATGACAACGGTTGAACAACATCTAATTTTACTTCACCACGTTATGGAGATGATTGGTGAAGGTTTTATATTCTAATTATTATACTTGGTGAAGGCTGATTGCTTTGTGGTAGCAATATGATTCACATATATGAGGTGTGTTAGATCCCTGGAAAGAGAATGGAAATACTGAGCGGGATGTACACCTGTTTACTCCCGTATGTAGCCTTTAGCTCATTATTGTTGACCCTGTCCGTCCTAAACCATTTTGGGAACTTCCTCGTATTACAAGATTCTGTAACTATGCTCATAGAGATGGTTCAACGTGCAATCTGCAAAGTTCTGAATTGAATACTAAATTAATAGATATTCCAACTGAGTTCGACTTTACTGTACCCAACATTAATTTTTATTGTATGAATGAACACACCGTTTGAAGATGATGTCACTTTGATACATCCATATATTCTCTCGTCTAGTATTACGCATTTCGATTTTATAACTACTGACGTAATGATAAAAGCTCACCTTGAGTAGGTGGAGGTTCATGTATACTGTAGTTAGCAGGAACCAAGTGTTCTACATCTTTCAGAGATTGAAATGCCTCAGGTGAACGGCGAAGTCGGAATCCATGAGGTTGATCGAATTCATCAAAGTCATCCTCGTTGGGTATTTCGAAACCATGACTTCTTCCGGTCAATCTAGATATAATGTGAATGAATTCAATGACCAATTTAATTTACACGCATTTAATCAAAACGCAAACGTAAAGTTCATTGATGAAATTACAACTTATTTTAGATGCTTATCTCATAATCATAACTGTATAAAACTATGTCGTAATTGCACACATGTCCTGCTTATTATATTTCTGAAATGCTGATTACTGAATTTCTTGCTGACCAACAAAGCTACAAGGTACTCGACAAGTACATGACCCTGCAGGAACTTGTCCAGGTGATAATGAACTTGGAATAAAATACTTTCGCTATACAAATCACTATAATTGCAAAAGTTGCAGACGCAAGGGTGGTTAAACGCCAGAAAGCAAGGAACCCATAAGGGCAACACTAACAACTCATAAAAGCTATTAACTACCTTGTTATGATTCATGAACATATAGCGTGGCTGATTTCATTGAGTGTACATAATATTGTGGCTTAGATAATTGCTACTTTTCGTACCAACAATTTGTAACACGTTGCCACCATTAGCTTTCAACTCTCAGTTAACCTTCTGATCTATATGTAGATTTGAATCAAGCATTATTTACTAGTCTAATGACAAATCCATAAGTAATTTCCCTAATCTAAAATTGACGGCGTAACAATTGACCAGAATAATTTACTATTTGGAAATTGCTCTCTCCCTATCAAAATTTTCCACGCATACATATGACACGACAATTCCCCATAACAGCATGCATGGAACAAACATACCTAAATGCATATCCACATGGAACATTGCAGCTCACAGGTAACATCAGGAATGTCGGCGTCAATCGCAATGAATAACAGAGAAGCAAACTAAATAAACACTTGATGCAGCATGCTAAACTCAAGCGCACTAAACAAACATATTAGAATCAACTATTTATAGGATACTTGCAATAAGTTGTGTTGTAAGTAAAAGTACCTATATACGTCACACATGTATGTAGTTCGTGTGAAAAATTACCAGTTTTAAGCTACTTGAAACCTTTTTGGAAGCAGTTACAGTCAATACTTGCAATGATACGATCCAGAACAAAGTAGGTGCTAAGAATGTTTTAGATAAGTTACCTCATTCGTAAGTAGGTATAAATAATTCAAACAATCTCAAATGTTCTATTTAGATTAGATACTTATGTACATGCAATGAACAGAGTAATGGATTATATATTGTGTATCTACACTGACATTTCCTAGGGAAATCGTATCGAATTACACCCTCCAGTTGTCTTGAAAAGTTTTGAAGTATAATCGATACAGTTGTATTAGTCTTGACATGCTATTCGATTCAAGGCAATTAACAAGCAGTGGAGAGCTATCATCTCAAAAACATCGAAAAAATACCCAAATCCTGGCTAAACCGGAAACTTCCTGAGTCTTTCACTTCAGCAATCCTTTATATACGGCAATAGATTAGAGAGTATAAGTTCTCGGTGATGGGCAATTTACTTTAAAGTATGCACAATCCTTTGCTTTTACCGGGAAATCAAGAGAGATTTCATTGGAATAAGAATAAATATCCCATTATCTCTCAAGTATAAATGGAGCAAATGATTCGCGATTATCTGGGCGGAGAACATAACATACTACTATACGTGAATGAAAGCACTAAAAGCACAAAGGAAAATTACGACACAAGACATACCCGAAGCATTAACCGATTCGGTATTCTCCAAATGAATTCACCCGTTGAAACCACAATACGTTTATGCATATTATACCTCCACGCCTTTATTTCAAACATACACAATTCGAAATTGAAAGAATATATCGCATGTCAGTTATCATATATTTGGTCAATACAAATAATTTTCACGGGGCACAACAATATTTTGACCGAACATCCAATTACTTTCCTGCCAACGTCCCAAGGAACTAATAATCATCTGTAAGCTTGAGGTCTATTGAGGGGGACTATGATTACGTGTATTAAATGCTTCAATAAATAAATAATGAAATACATACGTATGGCATGCAATAACTATATACCCACACATACATTTACTATTGTGCATATTGCGGCAATGTCATTTTATATTGCCTGGAAACTTTCGACGTTGTTATATTTGATTTACTGACTATACTCTCTACACTTGGGCTTCATATAAATACGAAGACTGTAATACGAATACTAAAATCCTGAAAATTGTACCTATATTTCACATTGGGGAAAGCAATAGCTTTCAAATTAAGGCTCCCTACAATGTTCTGAAAAGCAGTTTAGGCCTGAAATATGTCCTTTATGAAAGTGCATGCATGTACTTTCATACTTTGACACGGCTTAGAAATATGTAAGAACGACTTTTTTCTATCAGTTGTACATATTACCTTTGTCATGATTTATATGCAACTATCTATTTCAAGGCAAGATGAACAAATGAGGATGATACATATATGGATTGATAGCGAAACCACTTACGATAAGAATAGTAGACATCCGAGTAGAGTCCAGCTAAATATTTTACACCTTGACAGTCTTGGGCTAGGGCGAGAGTGAGCACTAATAACATGAGTCTCCATGGTATTATCTCTGGTTGTGTCTTCTCTAAATTCTTCGCACTTATTAATTTTAATAGGAGATGGACTGATTTCATCAATGTCTTCACCCACCAATCTGGAAATAATATTAGGATATACCTCGCAGGAATCACCGGCCATATTAGATATAGTTTCAGTTCAAATCTCTTAGCTCACACAAAAACTGTAAATCGTAGTTAACAATAATTCACCAATAACAAGATGGCTTCAACAAATTATCATAGTACTGCTGTATCTCTGCTGGATCGAGTTCCAACTACAGACTAATCGAACTAGTGAAGGATAGAGTTACAACTGTGAAATAAGTTAGCTGAAGGAATTACTCCCCTCTCTGCAGTTGTTGTCACCGGAGCGTTGAGAAGAAAACTGAGCTAATGAAATCTCTTGTGCGTGCCTATATAACAACTTCAATAATAAAAGGTCTTTTGCTCATTCGAGACCCGGCAGAAATTCAGTAGTGGCGGATGATAAACTTTCGTCGTCTGTGATGATATTCTTGGTTTTACTCTGAACAAGAAGACAAAGAGTGAGTCAGCCGACGCTAAAATAGACGAGATCAGGGAGAATCGCAACAAGTCTTATAGTACTACAATACATCATTTTATCATAGTCAATAGAGGTAGATTCTTCTTTTCTTCCGAACGGGTATCTTATAACATTGGGGAAAACTCTCAATAGTAATAGCCGTGTTCTCACATTTTTAGACTACAGCATAGAGCACGACACTAACATCGCAGAAGGGTTCACAGGGGGCCAATAGTCAAATAGCTAGAAAGGTTTACGGAATATAAGACACCTTTTTTTCACTGTATCCGTATCTCTTATCTTTACAAACTTAATGAGGAAATTCTTAAATATATCCAAAGAAGAAATCTGAATATTGCAGCTTTAATATAATTGGCTATAAGAGTAAGTCAAAATCCCAATTAGCCTGAATCGCAAATTCTTCAGAGATTTTACTTTCATCCCTTGGCTTGTAATAAATTACTATAAGGAAAACCACCCACGATCATGCAGACATAACACTATCCGCATTCACATTTTGTCGCATTACCCCTGTGTGATGTCAACTGCATCATATCATGAGTTCCTACAACAAAATATTTATAGCTATATAGTCTATCTATAGTGGTAGCGATCTGTTGCAATTTAACTATTAAATGTCTTGTAAACATTTGTTAATTACAGGATGTTATTTTATGGCATGTGAATGAGTCCTGCTAAACGAATTACTTCTGTCCAGCGGTGTAAGATTATTTATAATTTATGACGAAAATAAATTCCAGTCTAAACATTCACGTTCACAAATACACTATAGTTGATAGTAGAGGTGTGTTGAAAGATACATAAAAAAATAAAAACGTTAAATTGAAATGAAATTTGACATGCTTTCAATGCATGGTATAACACTATGACTGTGTATTAAAGATTTACACACAAGTATCACAAGTGGTTGCGGAAGGTGAGCACTTATTGCTTTATAAATACAGAGAAGAAAGAGACAGCATGCTGTATGTAAACGTGAGGACTTCCCAAATGAAACTGAAGGTGAAATTACCATGCTTGACTCTGCACATACCAATAAGAGGCTATACAACAAAAAGACACTCACTGGCTAACTCTTGGTTATTCAAACGACTCAAACGAGTATAAGTTTTAGCATTGTAGACATATATGTACATTCATGCAAGCAAATTTATATGTATCGAATCAGAAAGTCCACAGGTACTACAGCATTGAACTTACAGTTTTGCAACACATACAGAAGGTGTAATGTAATGTAAAAGAAGAACATTGCCACAATGTGGTATACTATAGTCGTGCACACAAAACTTTGACAACAACAAGGAGAGGACATACTATCAGTATTGGAACTTTATGTAGCCGCTTCATAAATATTTTAAAGACACTGAGTGCTGAATTATGGATGGTTAGTTCATACCCTACCTGTCGCATCTATCTCCTTAATTGGCATATTTCTACGATTCACAAACATAGGTATACTTACTCAGAAACACCAATGAAATGCAAAATTCCAAACTCTTCCTTAAAATCGTTTTTACTGAGAATCGACTACACACGGGTAAATTAAAACCTCCGGGACGGATGTGAATAAATAATGGGACAGCTTTATACGGTCGCCTAAATAAAAAGTAAAGGCGGAAGATTCTGGGACACGGGCTTAAAAATTGAGCAACTCGTAAGCATTTCAACATAAATCCTGCTTTAGGAGTTTTATTTGCAATATTTTCCAAGAATCCAGCTGAGGCTCGAATATAATATGCACATGTATGGAGTACATATATCAAGAAGTCGGTAAAATACCAGCTGTACATTCGGTGTTGTTGGGTGTTTATTGTGTCCTTTTTAACTCATCTAAATATTATGCGGATGGATTTTTAATCAAATTTCTCGTCATAAAATAGATTTACTGTCGTCGAGTGGGTCAGTACGTAGGTATTATTGGTGGACAACATAGATTGATGTTGTTTTAGTGGGAATAAAAGAACATATAACACCATATAGATACATTAAAATGTACATTTGTATGTATATATATACATATGTATATGCTTGCATAACTAACGTTAAACAGAATTGTTAATCCATAACATATCTAGTCCTTCCTGAAGGAATCCAGGATGAAATCGATTTCATATAAATTAAGAAATCAAAAAAATCATAGAAAACTATATACATAGTAGCATTACCTCAAATAAGCTGGACTTTTATGCAGAGATCCGTTGAACTCAACATTAAATAATCTGCTGAAACTTCTAACATAAACTTTTAGCACGACTAAAATTAATTTGAACTGCATTATTTGCACGTAGAGGATAACTTACCCCACATTTGCTTGACTCATTGAGCTTTGTATTCCCAGCATACTAAAATAAGTTTGAATATGATTATGAAGTATAGATGTGATCATGATAATGATGTTGTATAAAATTTATTTGTTGGAAGGTGACGGCAAGCTTGAAAGCATTGCGTGTCCTGCTTTTAAAGGACGTTCATATTAGTATTTCTCTAAACATACTGGAATGGAAATAGGTAGTTGTGTGGTACTGAAATAACTATACATGCACATATTGCGGATACTCATGGCTTTAGTCAGATTTTAATTCGAAGAGTGGGAAGAAGGGTGTAAATAGTTGAATAGGTTTATGGAACCTCAAATGATCACATTCAGAAAATCTATTAGTTAAATATAGAATTTCATGATCAGGTTCATGCAGGCAAGGATACATCCAAGAATTAAATGGTTGGAGTACAGTACACACTACACAAAGTATATAGCTTTCATTTGCAAACAATTATGGTGGAACGAAATGACGTTGAATAAAATCATGACCCATAAATGTGATTCTAATGTTCCCTCATTTATATAGATACTTGATTTCAAATACATTTCTTAATTCAAAACTGTAAAAGAATTAAAATTATTTTAGAGCTTATATTCACTGCAATAAATCAAACATTATCTCACATTGATGACTAATGAACCCCACGTCATGTTCAAAATTTCAGTAATGCATATAATTAGTTTTTTTGTGAATCATTCACAAATTAGAAGCCGTGTGAATGTTAGCGCTTGTTAGTGCAACCCTATAATTAAAAATAATAAATGTTTTTAGAAAACATTGTTATTAGATTGTGCCTGACTGGAATATTCATGCCGCTTTAATTGCTGTATGTACACCGAATTAAAAGCATCTGAATTAATTCCGAACAGACTAATTTATTTATAGCGTGCATGAAAGACCCAAAGGAAAGTAAAAACTTGTTTTGATTAGTATGTGCTCAAAAAATTCGGTATCACACGGAAGGAACTACCCCCAATATCATAGAAACTGCAATGCAGGTGAATATCTTATCTTCCCTGCTGGTACTTAAATTTTGGCAATAAGCACAACAAGTTCACAATAATGAATAAAATGAATGCATGGTTGTATTTTGAGCAATTACAATACTCCCAGCAGGTTACATATTGCGGCATGCAATGGCGTCCTCATGTACTAGCAAAATCTTTTTAGAAGATTTTATTGCGCAAAGCTCTTAAATACAACGATTTATTGCACTCAGGTTTATGTTCATAGTTTGGTATATATTTACATACATTACAAATACTTGCATATAGCTTATCCTAGGTTAAGTTGTATACTTACTGCAAGCCATCTAGCTACAAGTAAAAGTTTAGTTTCCGGTTCCTTTTTAAGACGCCGTCCGGTGTTGGGTCAACATATAATTATTCAACGATTAAGCAATCTGAAATCCAGCGTGTTTTATCTTATGGACCTTTAACGGTCAAGATTTGAACCGCATTAAAATGACTTATTTTAATGCTTATTTAAAAGTCTGGAAATACTCTACACCATAGCGCCATTTATGACAAAGCCAATCGTGGCATGCTTTTACTTTGTATTAACGATGGGAGAATGACTTTTTCCGAAATCGTTTTAAAGCCCGTCCATATACTTCAGCCAATGGCCATAAAGTTTCTGTTTGTTGTTACTATTTTTACAAATTTTACAATATTGTTATTATTGCTTACGCTCATTTAACATACCTGAGGATGTTCACAGCTAACTGTATAGTGCATAAAAGCTTGGCTAAATAAGCTTTGAATTGTTTGAATCGATTAAAAAACCACGTACTACAATGTATAGTATTTCATTTATTTCAATCAAGATTGGTTACATGATATGAAATTGATTGTTAAAATGTCTGGAGTTACTATACAGTACCCCATCAAGGTAATCAATATGTATTTTGTGAGCATGGTTTCTTACAAGTAGATAGGAATTGATTCAGGTGCTTACGGTAAATTCAAGAAGGTATTTAAGACAGCTTGTTAATTTACTAAATAATAAACAACAACCCGAGAGAATGGCATTTCCAAGGCGCCCTGTTAATTCATGGATTAAATTTCGATTTTTAATTCACTAATTTATTAATTTAATATCACCCATTGTGTTATATTGAACAAAGTGCAAAATGGTTTTTGGGTTTGGGGTAAGACGAGCCGCTACTAATTTAATGCGGAAGATTTTTAATATGAAATTCAAGCTTACAAAATGCTACAGAAATTACGCTGGGATAATGTTACTAACGTAAAGGTGATTGACATACAAGGGTGGCTCTTTCGAATATGTATGTATGTGCTATGAAGTTCCATGCCTAAAAATGTTCCATGGTAATAGATAAATGCTTCTGCAAATACCTTGATATTTATAGCTTGAACTAGAAATCGCAGTTTTAGTGCTCTTATACGGATCATTATGAGCTCATCCTAAGTGCATTCATAAGAAATTGCATATCATGCAACTGTATAAGCAGATGCTATTTTATTCACTACTTAAGTTTATCAACGCTTATAGAAGCATATAATCAGTAAATAAATCAGACGAGCCAAATTTTAATTAAAATATTCCAAGCTGTTCGAATGCATAATAGCATCTATATAATAAATGCTGGCAAAACTCAGTGCATGCAAAACGAAGAAGATTCCTGTATTTTCTAATTTTTTTTTATCAATTGCTTACATATACAGGATTCCCCAGTGAGTTGTATGCGGCTTGCTCCAATTTATGTGAAGTTTTTTATCTGTAATAAGCATTTTAAAATCTCATACGGAATTCAAATGACAAATGTTCTACACGATCTGCTTTCTGGCGGTTGGTAATAACCGATACGGCGACATTTATCACGTTCTTAACTTAAGCCCAAGTGTGAATCTGTACACACTTTTTCCCTAAGAAATAAAACATTTTTCACTACGAGCTGCTATTTTAACTCAGTATGCACATCTATTCCTGAACTCCCACTTTACCTAAGTACATCGTTCCAGACATGGCTGATGAGTGAATCCTGATAACCTTTGGAAGCTCTGCTACCTTAGTGAAAGAATCTTGAACTCGATGAGCACCTTCAGCCCATACCATAATAAACTGAAATTGTCAGAATAATTTACAAACTCCTCAAACAAATGAACTAAATGACACTTTTAATTAGAATTCTACTCAGCAAAGATTTGTAGTTATTTTAAGCTTAAAATAAAAATGCACGTGGATTTTTTATCATTTCCATCTATAAGAACTCATCCATTAGTTTTAGTACAAAGGTCTAGAAGTATATACGAAGTAAAATGAAGCCACCCTGATCATATTTTTGCGTTACAACAACTCTAATGTAACCAATGTTTTTTTTGTCTTTTTAATTGCTTCTTGTTTCCATTCTATTTTTAAACTACTTACATATTACTCCGACACTTTTCTACCTCTACTATACTTGTTATTACTTACCCTTGAGCCATATTGAATCTTAGTATTTCTGGATACTAGCTGATACAACTTGATGGAACAAGATTCCTATAAGCGAACAATAGATTAAACGGTTTTATTAAAGACCTTAAACCCCTTTAAATGTAATTTGTATCCTATTCAATTTCCATTCCGTAATAACATCTCAGAACTTCACTCCTTTCATAAAAATATGCAATACCTACCTAATTAGACATGATACAAACATTTGTCACTTGTCAAAATATACTCGTCCATGAAAAGTAGACAAAGGAATCTTCTTGAGCGACATTTAACGCTTTACGCTCCCATCATTGTTCATATGACATTTCGGATTTTACTTTCCAACATTTTTGTAATACATATTGCTGCTTATTGGCAATATTAATTCCGCAATATAATACACGTTAATTTGTATTTTGTACATATGCATTACTAAATTACTATACATCCATTTCTGTAGTCTAAAAACTCGGGTTTTTGTGATTTATGTCTACACTAGAAGTGTGTAGGTTCGTAGATTGCACGTGATTTGAAATCGGGGCACTGTGAGATTTACCGTTTTAGCGAAATATGGATGCTCATTAAATTGCTTAGCCATGTTTAAATGCATTAAATCTTAAATCTACCATAATTTTATACTTAAAAATAAATTGTCCTAAATGAGACAGTGTATTTACACAAAATTATTATTATTTATTACCAAGATATCAAAACTTATTTTTTGGGATAATTTACACACAAAATTTCCGGGGGTGTGACATGGCGACTATAGACTCAACTATAAGAATCTTAATTTGATTATTTAAAATCACTTTGATAACTGTAATTATGTATATGAAAGTATTTATAAGCTTCCGATCAGATTTATGGGTTGGTGTCAACCGGTTTTTTGTACCGTTCCTGCCTTCATGGAACATGAGAGGAAGTGTAAAAAGGAAAGAATGTGATATGAAACTGCAACTAAACCAAAACTTTTAAGTGACGACGTGGGTTGCTGCATGAAGCAAAGCAGTCATTACGTGTTCAATAAAATATATTGTCTGCCGTCAGTTGCATTACTAATGTCTTTCAGCTAAAACTCTTTGCAAGTTTTTACGTATTCCAAGTATGATTCATTAACGGTTTGTGAGACGTGAGATATAATTATTAAACATTGAAATCTCCCAAGCTGAATGATTCGATTTCCAAGAATATGGAAGGAAGACAAAGAGTTTCGGCTAATAAAATAAAATAAACTTGTCATATCATTAGCATATTAGGATACAGGAAGTCTAGTATGAAGGTTCTTGATGAGAATAAGAATTCCCGTGAGAATTGCAACGAATTCGATATCAAAATCAAAGGGTAAAGAACATGTTCAGATAAAGGATGTTATGGAATATTCCTTTCAAGATTAAGGTTTAGCATTACGACATTGGTTTCCCCAGAGGTTGTGTAAGTAGGGCGTGTATTAATGGTGAAGATATGGTATTTGCAAGGCAAAGAAGGAAAGTCTATTCTGAAGCCACTGACTATGCAGGAATTAAGAAATGAGTCAAAAGTCAGGACACCAACAACTATTATGCTATAGATACAGTATGTTCAATGCCAAGAAATCCGAGGTCTCACTGAAAGCAGTCACTTTCATTTGGTCACACAGTATTTAATTGCATGGCAAACATACCGCCTGACTTCCAACAGTTCCAGTTAGTACATCAAATGCGACTGAAACGACAGGGATTAATGTAAAGCGCTTTAAAATGAGGTGACAGAGCCAATGCCAAGAACACAAATAACAAATCGTACTTTCACCTCATCTTCCGCCGTAAAAGCCAGGAGACAGAAGAGGATGACACAAACATTGGTGAAGATGCAATGAAACCTACGGAATTGCGACTGATTTATTACGGAGTATATTAGACTTCTACTAAACTTGTTTATGTACTTAATTCTGAGAAACATAAAAAAGAAAGTGATGGGGTGCTTTTGTTGTACATACGCTGATATGACAAGCGTGGATAAATAAATCCCCCGAAACTTGCATGCCGAAAAGCCGAGTCACCTGAAAATTGTTTTGACTACCGAAATCCCAGGAATAAGTCATAGTGGCAGAACCTTTCCACGCTAAAAGGTTAACAACAACACAGCCTTTGCAACGGAAACTACAGAAGCGTAAAAGCGCTCCCTTTTGTAATTGATTGTATAAGAAATAAAAATTACACGTACTGAATTAAGTTAGCTTGCATACGAAGGTGAAAATAGAATTTGTGTTTATTTTGAATCGACAAATTATGACAGTTGACAGTATAGAAAAACACACTACCATCACACCGATGATTGGTTCAAGATTTATACAAAATTCAATTTTTACAGTATTACAAAACGCGTAATATAAAGACTGACTTTAATAATAATTATGTAACGATCTAATATTATCATTTATTAACATTATTAACAAATTATAAAGACACTTCTGACAAGGTCTCCGAGGAGAATTCAGCAGTCCCTTCCTCTTCATAAGAATTTTCACCCGAATCCTGCTCCATATCAATTAGGGCAATAGTTTTTCGGCTTTCGGATAGTATGGCACCAAGCTTCCTGGCCCCACTTACAGCCATCATAGAAGGAGCGAGAGCATCCAAACGAGCATAACTATCTATCATGGGACACTCTTGGTTAAGAATAGATTTGGAGAGGTCGGCTGACGTTGGAATGTCAATTGCTATATCTCCGGGAATGATGGCTTGGCTTCCCCTCTTTGAACCGTTAACGAACTTACTCAGGTCAACTGGGACCCCGATGAGGTTGCCTTCATCTATTTTCTCCAAATTTAACTGTAGTAACACACTCTGCATTGGTTCATCTCTTGAGTCATTGTCGGACCCCGCTACCACAGAGAGATATATGTCCGAAAATAAATCACAGCATTTAACTCTTCTGGAAAAATTAAGACTGTACGATTGTACGAGAGGAGTGCTATCAGAGAAATTAAAATCAAATATATACGTTGTATTTATATCCCAGTTGAAATAGACCATTGAAGATGTGCCGTTTTGTTTGATTCGAAGCCCTGACATTTCCCGACATTCACTATCAGCATCAGGAATGGGCGCTAGTGGGTAAGTAACTGCTGAAAACGGAATGGTGGATAGTGCTGGAATACGAAGCAATTTGTGGATATTTTCCTTCAGCGAACCTGAGAAATCGGCACTAGTAAACAACTTAAGCACTTCGTCTTGAGCAAAATCAAGTATAAGATTTTGACCTAAAAATCCATCCTTGTGCTTCTCCATGTATTCCAACATAAAAGCTGGGAAACTTTTCCATTTTTGATCCTTTGCAGAAGCAGCTGTAGGTGGAAGTTGGGATTCTTTTTTATCTGCTTTCTTATCGGACACCACGGAGTTAAATGCCTCAACGCATGACGGAGGATCTTGGAATTTAGTAGGGGCATTAAGAAGCAAAAAATCAAAGATGTTGATGTCAGTTTTGAAGTCCAAAAAGCTCAGGATTTTATTTACATCAGCATCTTCTTCAATGAATTCAGGAACCTCTTGAATATTGTACAGATGAATGGTGTTCAGTAGTAAATGGAAAAAGTTAAGGAAGACAGTTACAAAATTTTGAACCAGGC
This sequence comes from Lipothrix lubbocki, assembly GCA_034696945.1. Taxonomy (NCBI): domain Eukaryota; kingdom Metazoa; phylum Arthropoda; class Collembola; order Symphypleona; family Sminthuridae; genus Lipothrix; species Lipothrix lubbocki. The sequence goes on from JAQGAK010000282.1 coordinate 23,805, forward strand.
TTTGTATATGCAAGGCTCCGATATACAAATAGCTAAAGGATTTACGGATTTCAGCAGCTATGAACTCAGCCTCATGGACGCGAGATAATTTTAGGAACCCAGCAATTTCATTTAGCTCCATCAATAAAAACACTATCGCACTTTTTATGCCTCGTAAGTGTTCTGTGATTGCTCCATAGATCGAATTCACTGAATTAGTATGCTTCTTAATCTCTTTCTCTCGGCCTGCCTTCCCGAGGAAAATCTCTAATTCCACAGTGCTGATTCCAGTAAATAGCAACTCCATGTAATCCGCCCTTACTTCTGGGAGCTCCTTATCTGAACCGTAGGTCATGTAGATTTGATATACTTCCATTAACTTAGCCCACTGGTCATTCAAATTTGCTATTTCACTTTGAACGACTGACCAATTTTTTATGAAGAAACGATATTTAAAGCCTAACGGTCCGATGACCGAAGATACTTTCTGAAAGTGAACAGTTTTAAAGACAGACAAGCACAAGTATTTCCCATTCTCATCCCATTGATTAACCAGAAACTGGAATGTTTGCAAACTTTTGTTGGCATCCACATGCGTCACTTCACACTTACTGATGGACTCTGATGGAATTCTGAGTACCATCGCAAACAAAAATCCACCCGTTAGCAACTGAATTTGACCATCTTCTGTGCCAATAATCAAAGCACTTAGGAAGGACTCTAGTTTTTGCAATTTCAATTGACTTCTAAGGAAATCCGACTGATGACGTGCCTGCGTAGCTAGAACCTGTTAATCAACGTAAAATAAAACATAAAAGTAGAGGTCACATGTCACGCCGCTTGTATTATTATTAAAATGACGTGTTCATGAAAGTAATAAAGCATTTCATTAGCAAAAATTACCTCTCCCATCGATAGTTCATAATCAGTTGGGCACCATTTTACAGCTGTTATGACACACTCGCATTCATAACTGTGCACAATCTTTCCACATTCAACATCGACGACATAGGCCACGTTATCTTTTGACAAACAAAAAATAAATTGTATTATTAATAATCGTCAAAACTACAACAATGATTATATCAATTTATATCAAATTAATCCAAATTTATTTTTACAGTTGTCAACACATACCGGCAACCACACACAAAAATATCCCATCCGGATGCCAAGTTAAAATGTTTATCCTCCCAGGATTTTCTTCTTGTGGACCTTCCAGCAACCTTATTTGCCATACTTTCTGCCAGGACAACCGATGAAGCAGGACATCACCTGTATAGCAGTTAAATTAATGCAAATTAATTCCGAAATCGGAAACACAGACAATAAAAATGCATAAAAAACAATTCAACAACGAAGACATTTCATAAAAAATAATTACATTAATAAACTGATGATTTTTAACCAACGAATCTTCTAAATCCTATAATGTTAATCAAAGTAATTAAATAGTAACAAACCTCTTTTAGTTCCAAGAGCAATTAAATCCATTTTCGGTGACCATGACATGACACAGATTTCATCTGTAACGGGTCGGGTTTCCAGTAATTTCATTCTTGCACCGATAACTAATTTCACGAACCGTTAAGAGAAACAATCCAGTAATTTAATTAATAATTGATCCTCATTTAACGTGCTTGAATTTGGGAAGAATTGTGCAAATTCTTAAATCAGTCACGATTTATTAACTCATGTTGTTTCTGTATTAAATAAATGCGAATCCCGCCCTGCATGACTGTGACTTCTGCCGGTAAAATCCCAAGACAAGATTTAGCCTTTGTGTTTAACACACGCGTTGACGCGTTCTTCCTTATTACATTGTAGATTGAATTTTGTGACTTTCATCCGGGTGAGGGTGAAGCTTTGTAGTATTTCTGTGCATGCATAATATACTGATAAATAGAATATATTTTTTGATGAGAAAATATATTTTAGCAAAGCTGCTTTTGAAGAAATAAGTACAAAAAATACGGATGTGATAACTTCCGGTCGGTCAAATTACAATGATTTATTTAATTTTAACACGTAACTGGAAGCAGAGCAGGGACAAGGAACTACAATCTGTGTCAAACTTAATTTCATGTTAACAATAATAATTATTAGCAATAGTTATTGTTGATTTTTATTATTAAAGATTGTAAATAATTAATTCATTATTGTCGACCCAAAATAAAATAGTATACAGAAGAACCAGCAATAGTAATAATAAAATACTTTTGTCACTTCCTGGGAATATTTCAAAATTTGCATTGCTTCATCATAAATGGAATACTTTACTCACTGCAAAATTGCAATCATAAGTTACTGTGTGTATGTCAGTATAATCAAAGCTTATTGAGTATCCTCAATAGTAGCTCTGGTCAGTAACAATAATTATTGTGTCTGGAAAGTCATATTGACGCTTAAAAATAACAAATAAATTGTAAATTATGCTTAAAACTTGTCAAGCAACTAGATTTTGTAAGAATAATAAAACATTTGTAGTTCTACAGGCATATGGATGGGGACATAATAATAAAAAAGATTAAGCCCAAGCAGTTAGAATAAGGGACAGGAAGTCTTCGTAAGCAATAGTGATGACTCCTTGTTGCTGTTGATCCTTTTGACGGAACCCTTCGGTGAACTTTTGAATAAGGATACAGCACATGATAAATCCATCGACAGGGAGTCCTCTTCCCTGCTTGTCTCCGAATCGGGCGGCAATCATGTCAACGAACGGTTGCGAGAATCGGTATCCCATAGTTTGCAAGGCTGACATGAGTTCATGGGAATTAATAAATCCCGATTGGTCAGCATCATAGCTTCGGAAAGCCGTCAACCATTGATTCACGTAGCTGAATAGGTGGGTGAATCCATTAATGTCAATTGATCCCGATCCGCCATCAAACATTCCGATCATCAGGCGGCAGGCACCCTCCGAAAACTTTTGTCCATTGCTACTCATGAGGGCTCCTTGCAGTTCCGATGCAGAGATTCGCCCGGATCGGTCTTGATCCACAGCTGCAAACCATTGCGCCACTTGGGGATCTACGCCTGGATTATACGCCATTGCTCTAAAAAATATTTAAATGACACAAAAATATTAGTTTTGTTTATATATTACCAATTAATTAATTAACTATTATAATATTAATATTTGACATAAAAATACAAAAGTATTAACACAGCAATATCCTCATGTAATTCTTAATAAAATGTAGATTTTGTAGAGGAAAAGACATTTTTTACAAATTACACCTATTTGTTTTACAAAATTGCTCAATTAATTTTTTTTTTCAAAAATCACTAAACCTACGAGGGATAAACAACAGCCGGGTTCCCAATAAACGCAGGTCCAACCGACGGTTTAATACCTACAGGTCCAACTATAGTCGGTTTCATACCCGCAGGATGAATTACCGAAACGGAAGGTGCAATACCCGCCGGTCCAACCCCAACATATCCATGTCCATGCTTTCTCAATTCTTTCTCCCTCTTTTTCAAATCTTTCTCCTGCTCTTTTAAATATTTCTCTTGCTGTTTCTCGATCTTTTTACTATCTTTATTCTTTTTGTACGGATCCATTGCGAATGATTAATGAAGTATTAAAATATAATGTAAAATGAATGTATTATTATTAGTATGATAATATTATTTTTTCAAAGCAACTGCTAATAATCTCTAACGACTACCTGCTAAATAATGACAATTAGACAAGAATGGCTTTTAATACTTAACAGTGTAATACTAACTAAATTATAATCACCTTTAATGGTCTTTTTACTCTCACAATCAGCGGGCTCCCAGAAGAAAAATATATTCACCACTTGATTACTCACTTGGAATAATTGTAATCTTATCTCCTTTCAGCGCTTATCACACTCTAAAAAAGAGCAAAGACTAAATAAGTTAATTGACTGTGTGGTGTTGCAAACTTTGCACAGAAATGCCAAAAATAATCACAGACAGTACAGGAAAAGTGCGCTGTACGGGAATTTAATTACAAAATAAATAGGAATGACTCTGTAACTATTATTTAACGATTTAACTGCAGAAATGATGGACGTGCATGTAGAAGCGTCGTTGTCTGAATTCTAATCTGAATAATAATTATTAGGTAATTCACACAACAAAGGCAATAAGGCGGTCACCCAAAACCAAAACCACACTGAAAGCTTTTTTTTTAATATTTGGCAATTTTGGCAGTCAATTGAGTGATATTCGTGATTGACTCAATGCTTTTTATATGCATATGCCACCTTCGATAAGCTCCTTCGTACCTTGGCGGCATCTAAATCCACTCACTATTACAATTTATATGTCCTTGGGTATATGGCAGGGATGAATGAGTTGTGTGAGTTGTGATGTGATGGATCAACGTTATTTGATCAACTACAATCTTTGTTTGGCTGAATGACTCATTCATACTCAGCGTTATCGATCTTTTCGACTGAGGGAATTAACGATAAAGTGTGTACTATACAAAAATAATAATGATGATTCATGACATTTTAGCACACGTACTATTAAAAATTATACTACAGTTGACAGTTACACACTTGTAAATATTAAACTAGACGTCATCAACTTCAAGCAACTACAAAAAATGTCATCCTCGACGTCACAGATGAAATGACGTGTCAATTTAATGGATTAAATAGCAATAAGAACGTTTATTATTAATAAAGATCTGCATAATTAGGTATGGTATACTTTATACATACATACACTCACACGCTCATCATCATCAGACCGGAAATCACTGAAATGCCTTCTCTTATTTGGTTGTCAGCGTCACACAATCCAATAACTGAATCTGATACATATTTTTTAAACAATCAATTTAACACCTTGATTTTGCTCCCTATCATATATAATAAGGATATACTTATGAACTCAAACTAATAGTTCACATACTTCCCTACTAAATATTAACGGGAACTAAAATAATGAGAATGATTCTCACTCATAACATTGTAACTATAGTATAAAACTGGAAGTATACAAACAGTTACAAACTAAAAATCCTTAAGGTATATTATGCTGTCCGTCCGTCAAGAACTACATATACTTATAGAACATCTATTCAAGTAATAAACACCCGAAAGCATTCACTTCGATGTCTTTGGCTCTAATTGCTTCCACCTTTAAAGTTCTGTAGTAGTATGTATACATGGATCACTAAAACTTCATTCACTAGAACACAACTGCTATGAACGCAAGCGTACTTCACAAACAAGTAATGATGATGATCATAATAATAGAATTAATTTATTCGTTAACAATATTTCGTACCAAAAATCAGTCAAAATATCCTTAATACACTGCTTTTACACGTCACCATCATCTCCATTCGAATCTCGAGAAAACCATTCAGATGACTAAGTAACACATGGCGAATTCATTAAGGCTAGATACCAATAACATTTTTTTTCTATTGAACAGCAAGAAATTGTATATTTTATATTTTTAATATTATAAGTACATAAAATACTACATAACAATCCGACGGGAGAGTGTGACTAAGCATCAAGATTCAAAAATGTAACAATAATATTAAATAACTAATTGAGTAATGCTCATCAAAATAAGCTGAACCTATGGAGGAAATATAGGTAATAGGAAAACATAATAAAATCCTTGGAATCTACAGAATCCCAAAAGAAACACTAACGACACTGAGACAAAACTCCTATGACTTCCATCTAATTCATACAAAACCGAAGTTTTTAGTTTTAATAGCCATTAATATTTTGTTTCTCAGAATGTACCGTGACGAGTACAACGGGACATATAATCTTGAAATACATGTGTTGGCGGTGGGCAAATGAGTATCGTCCGCTGGACGGATGGTGACACTAGGCATGGGCTGGAAACCATCTTCTGAAGCAGGAAGTGCTGGTGATCCAGTCCAAAAGTACACCAATTCCTGTCTCTCTAAATTACTCATTTTCTCAACAATGGACCACAACCATTTTTTAAAACGAATTAACTTTTCACTTGATTCTCCACTTTCATCATTGAATGAGGTATAAGATATTAGAGTGGTTACATTAATATCACCAACACCATTCAGGAGCAATCGAAAATCTTCAGCTGTCAGATCTACAATAAAATATTTGAAGATTAAAACCAGTCGACTCAAATATGTATGTTTCGTAAAAATTAAACACAGCAATGTCATACCTTCTAAAGCTGACTGAGGAATAACATCATACACTCCGCTACGGATCTCTTCCAAAGCTTTCTGCTGCGATTTCACCATCCGATATTCCGCGTACTTACGAACATAGTCGTAAACATTGCTCTCACTTACTTCAATAGTTCGACCACCGTACACTAGTTCAACATTTCTTCCACCTTCATCGGGGCTCAAGTCCAGACTTAAAAAGTTAAGACATGTATAAGTACATATTTCGTTTTCAGAAAATACCAAAAGGTTTTCATTTCAATCAGCATTTGAAAAATTGGAAATTAACTTATAGTCTTATAGTATAAAATATACTTACCTAAAAGTAAGTTCCATCGCTGAAAACATACATTCTCGATCTTTATTTTCGGCATCAAGGATTAATTGACGGAAACTTTCATACATCACAGGATCGAAAAACGCCATATCGTGAAATCGTATAGGGCGACCCAATATAAATTTGACCACATGCCGATTCAAGGACAATGGACAAAGCTCATTTTGCAGCAGACAAAGTCCAATTATCCTAAAACAAGTATGTACAATTATAAAACTGGCGTAATTTTATACACAGTACAAGTACCCAAGACCAAACGAGCATAAACATTTTTAACGTAATCGCCCAGTATAACGTAGTTAAATTTTCACAAACCTGCCAATATTTCTAAAAGCATTCAGTCTCTCGTTAGTGATTTTGCCTTGTCGTGGTGAAAAGAATCCTTTCTTGCCAGGTTGATAAAACAGTGGGGTACAATCATCATTAGCTTCATTCGGCCATTCATCTCCCTCCACTGTTGTTTTCTTATTGGCAGGGGTCACGTTCCCAGATGCTGATCCGCCAGTATTTCCAGTAGAGCCTCCCGCTGAGCTACCAGAATTCTTAGAAAAATTGAATACATCTAACTCTATTAGGGCCTCGCCTGGTATTTCCCTAGAATGAGTAAGTATTAATTCTACTGCTTCATCCACACGCTGTTTCAATGTATCCTCCGAAGCCAGAAGAATCAGAAGCTGTGGAGGGGGAAGTTCCAGAAGCATTCCAGTGATTCTAGGTGCTAGTGAGGGACGTAGTGACTGGATCTATTGACAACGAATATACACATTCAGTTCGTCTCTAAAACCCAGGTTTCAATATTTAATATTCGAAAGCTTACTTTTCCATATAGTCTTTCTCCTATTTGTTGCTGATGACTTGACAAATGATCATTTAGAGACGATGGATTGGATGATCCCTCCCCCGTACTAGATGAAGGATGAAAAGGTCTTGCCTCGTACGACAAATTACGCCGAATTTCTCTTACTCTGGGGGATCCTCGCTGTAGTTTTAAACACACACAAATTAAATTTAAAAACGAAAACACACGCTTATAGTCGCTCTAGTATGTGTGTATTATTACAATTTACATAATTCACTACTAAAATAAAATTTATGATTTTAGTTGAAATCATACCTTGACTATTCGAACTTGTTGTCCTCTTCTTATGTAATCCTCCCTGAGTCTAAGTCGCTGGAGAACATTGAACTGTGTTCCATATTTTGTACCTACGAGACAACCTTCCAGACTTGGTATCCTCTCCTCGCTCAACAAAGCCTCTGCAATAGCTGTGTAAAAACTTCTAGCAACCCCCGAACCCTCCCCGGGTTCATCTTTAAAAGTAACCTGAAGAGTAGAAATGATAAAAGCATTATTCAAATGTCACAATTACACAAAATGCAACAATTTACAATGTGGTGCTCATGTATTCGACCATAAATTACCTTCACTCGGTTGACTGCCAGAGGTGGGTGAGGTGAAGTTGTTCTTCTATGTGCTGAATTGTAATGATTATTCAATTCTTTGAAAGTCGCAATAAGTAACTGATTTCTATCTCGCTCTAATTTGGACAAAGTTAAGTCCCTTTGTTGAGAATTTCTCAACCGTTCCATTTCACGTCTAAATCTACTTTCTTTAACTGGAAAACCTCCCAGTTCTGAAATTACGGACCCCGGTTCCAGACCAACATCATCCACAAACACACGGCCAAAAAGTTCTAAAGTAAGACGCCAACGACCAAGAAGTACCTCATCGGAAATCATGTTAGAATTAAATAACACTAATTGCTGTAAGTTCTGTGTAGCAGATGCTTGCTGAGCACTGTCTTTAGCTTTATTGTGACCAAGTGGAGTTAAGGTTGGCAACTTCAGAGTTGGAGTTTGACATGTTGTTTCCACCGTTACATGTGCTGACACGTTATCAGAGGCAGAATCCATAGGAACCACTAGAATATCCGGCGCGTCATTTCCGCTCCCATCCTAAAGAGAAAAATGGAACAATACAATTTAAAACAAAACTCTTGTCACTCATCGAAATAAATCTGGAACATCTTGCAAATAATAATTTTTACATTAACAGGAGCACTGCTAGGTCTGTGGCATACGATGACACTTTTGCCAGGTGATCGCCCCACTGAAACATCAGAAGCAGCATCATGACGATCAGCGGATGATTGGCCAGAAGAGGAAGTACTGGCACCTGAAGTACCCTGTCCCGAAGACGAACCACTTCCAGACAGTTTCTTTGCTGATACAATTATTGGAGCACGAAGCATTGTTGAAGATGAGCTACTACATCCGGAGAGACTTTCTCGGTCTCGCAAGAAACTGTCTCCACCTGAAGTGGTCATGCTTGCCATACTTAAATCTTGTGGGGCACTTTGCGGTTGGCCCCATTTACTTGGAGGTGGAGGCAAAGCAGATGGAGGGGGTATTACAGGAACATTTAACTCGGTAACAATAGGTGTAATTTTCACTAGTGGCGGTGGCTTTGATAATGGAATGGTAATGATGGGCTCCACACAAGGCATACTTCGTGATCCAGGAGCAACATTTGCTTCATCCATAACATCAGACTTCGACTTAGATACTTCTTGCATATTGCTGTTGCTAGCAGTGCACGACGAAACAACCGGTGCATTACTTACTTTGCTAACTGTGCGTGAACCAGAAGGAATCACAACTGTGTTTGAATCCCCTCCACTTGAATCGTCTTCCATTATTGTTTCTTCTTCTTCCACTATGGTGTCATCAGCTGATTGTCGGGTTTTCTTCCCAAGTAATGCAGAGTAGCTCGGAGTCTCTTCAGATCGGGTTGTTAGTCCCAACTGAGCTGTACGAATTTCCATTAATGATGAATTGCCAGGCGTTTTAGGTAATCCGAATAATTCCTCCTTCCTGACGTTTGGCTGAAGCAAATGCGGCTTTTCAGCCAATGGAAGACACTCACTGACGGGTGCCTAAAACAAAGAAATTTGTTAAAAAATTTACGAAGATATCGATTTCACGCTTCTGAACTAAATTACTGGTTTTGGCTTCATAGAGAAGATTAGCTTTTGGTACAATCATAGATATCAAGCACCAGAATGGTTTAATCATAAGCAAATGTAATTAGTACAAAAATAGGTCAATACGCTTGAACAATTCATCTTACTTGGAAAGGATCTGGTGGTGGGCAACCAAGACACAGAGTAGAATCAGATCGTTGAAAAAATAAATGTTTCCGACCACCTCCAATTACAACTTTATTGCCAGCACCGCTAGTTTGAGAAACTTCTTCATCAAAGTCTCCCAAATCGACCACATTATTCAGGTTGGATTGAGCGGTTGCAAAACTCATGTCATCCGGCTCATCGGGGTCATGTACAATTATGTTTTCGAAGTCATTTTCACCGGTTGTGGCAGTAGTAGTATTTGAAACACCGGCCGCTGCATTCACACTATTATCACTTCCACTTCTGAGGAAATATATGAGCGAGTCAAAAACGTACGCCACATGTTTCAAACTAGAAACATCGATAACGGGTAAACTGTCAAAGTGCTCCGAATTATGAGCTCGCATTAGAGAAAGTGAATAAGTTAAAAATTCTCGTCTTGCAACAGTAATTTCATCTCTTTCTCGAGTGGATCGAGTATCGGATGTTAACGCACCACCAGTTCTGGTCCAGGTGGTGGTGCCAGTTGCACTGGCCGTAACTGTAGCTGGGAGATTAGGTCGCGTCCTTCCAGTTTGACCCGGCTCATTTGAAGCAGTGAGTGAAGCACCAAACCGTAGTTGAGCCTCGGTTGAGTCCATGACCGTTAGCAGCCACTCCCAAACTGTGAGCAGTCGACGATCTAGATGAATTTGAAGTTTATTTACATCGTCCTGTGTTACGTCCAACTTCCTTGAAAGGCGTTGATTTGCTGTTGGATACTGTGGTAAAAATTTCAGAAGATCTCCAATCTCTCTCATGATAATCCCGAATGCTCGTGCTAATCCTGAGGCAGTAGTTGACATCGTTACGGACTCGTGACTGTTGGCTGCGGCAGCAGCAGCAGCAGCTACAGCCGTAGTAGCTGCAGAGCGTCTCATAGTGCCTGAAGTGTGATCAATGAACACCAACCCACTAGTTGTTCCAGAACGTACATTGCCTGATTCCCTATTACGTATTGCCCATTGCATTGACACTGGGGCAAGATTTCCTCTATTGTTGCTTGCACTACCTGGGTTATTGGGCCTCCTCTCAAAAATTTGATCCTCCCCAATGACAAAATCGTCAACTACACTCGCATTGGCATTATTTCCACTACCACCACCTGCATTGTTTCCTCCACTACCAGCTCCAGCAGGAGCATTTCCGCCACCCGCAGCTCCTACGTTCCCTACGGTAACTGTATCTCTATCATCGCTGTCGTTTCCTTCAGATTCATCTTCATCATCATCCTCCTCCTCCTGGATACCAAATAAATGCAATATTAGACAACGAATAAAATACAAGGCTGACAATGAGAAATAGTTTAGTAGATAAATTATTTATTTTACGAACATCTACCTGCTGCGTGGAGTCATCTGAATCATCCTCTGAAAAAAGAGCCAAGTTTGCAACTCCACCTCCGGTATCCGAACCAGCAGTCGCATGGGTCTGAATGCTTCTCTGAGCAACGGAAGCAGCATCATTCAAATTACTCTGGTTATCATCTGAGTCACTTTCTGATTCTGCTAACAAATCTAACTCCATATCCGATTCCTGCTCCCCGCTTTCCGCCATCGGCTGATCAGCATGATGAACGGAGCCAGGACCCTGGCCACCTTCATCCCTCTCATCGACATTATCCATGTCATTATCATTCACATCGTGATCCTGGTCGTGCTCATCCATACCATCTTCCCCATCTTGATCGTTGTCACCTTCACCTTCGTCATTACTGGCATGAACAAAGGTCCCACGCCTGGACTGTGAATCACCTGTTACGATCTGAATAGGGTGGGATTCCGAATCCATTTGAGAAGAATGAATAGGGTTTGACGTTTCCGACATGGACAGCTGACCTGCTTCGATCCCTGCAGCACTAAGATTTGGCTGTAATGGCTCAACATTGAAGAGTTCCTCGCTTCCCTAAATATATTAACACCATCAACCCTCATTACATTCATGAACGTGTACGATATACTATATGTTGAAACATGAGTTCAACTTACGAATTCTGACGAGGAAGGTAAGAGTGGAAAGGCGGCAGTAGGTCGAGCAACTCCTAACCGTACTGGTGCAATTTGAGAGTTAGCGATTTCACACAATTCTTCAATCGAAAGGGTAATAAGTGACGTGAATACTTTCCGGCAAGATTCAACATGAGCTGGAGTGACCGTTCTCTTCACCACTGGTGCCAATTCTACGCTTACAATAACAAATATCCTTGCAACAGAGCGAATAAACCTTCTCGCTACCGTTTCCGCATCTGCTCGCCTAGAGGCAGATTTAGATTGCAATTCCCGAATGATAGTAGTAAGTAGTATGTCCATCATCTGTGAATCATAGTATCATAATCCCATTATTGGCTCAAGGTAAATACTAAAAGATTAAATACTTTAAAAAATCAATATTAGATTGCATGATGCTTCTATTTTAAATTAGCTGCGACTTACCTCGCTGTTGCACTTAATTAAAATCTTATAGGTGAATTTATCAAGAAGAGCTGTTCCTGACTGATCGTCAGTGTTTGGATCTGGAGTCCCAGACATTATCATTGATTTAACTGCAGCCCAATCCTCCAATAACTGTTCGAGGGCAGTTCGACAAAATCGAGGTGGTTGTAAATCGTGATCGGGCATATCAGCGTCAGCTGCGTAAAAAAGAAGTTTATCATTAAAACCTTACAACTTGCTAGTCAAAATTAATCAAATGTTTGCTATTCAAGGTTTATGGTGTTCACAGCTTACATATCTTACCAACTTCTGCTGGTTTTCTATGAGAGCTACCTCCTCTAGTTCTTGTTGTGCGGTACTGCTTTTGTTCCAAAATTTGACGACCGGCTGTCTGTACTAAAAACAGTAAAATGTTTTCTCCCCTGCAACACAAATTTTTTTAGCTTTAACTCAACGTGAAATTTAAGTGGATATCCAAACAATCATCTCGAATAACACAACACCTACCTGGAATTATTAATTGACACAAGATCAGTTTCTGCAACCAACTTGCACAGCAGATCGTATCTTGCTTGTTGATTTCCCATTACCAAAGCTTTGCACTTGCATTTCTCCCAACAATCACAATAGGCTGTGGGTGAAGTTCTTTTCAATTTACAGTCGTGTCCCTTATGGCACACGCGAGCACACTCCGTACAGCAACAAAGTGATCCAACCAAACCACAGGTCCGGCATTCAAAAATGTCCTGTGTATATAAACCAAAAACACTCTTAGCAACCTCCAATTTTGGTTGATAGGGCAAGTTTTACCATATTAATATGTGTAAACAAACCTGATTAATATGCTCTGCTCCAGTCCACGTAAAACTACATGTGTCGTTGCAACAAAGAACATGCAGAGGCGAATCATCAGGAAGTGAACCAGGAGGATATATCATTGACATTAGGATTTTCCGCTGAACATCAGGATCTGGTGACCTTTCTTTAGATATTTTCTGAATGGTCTCCAGGATTGTCAGAGCAGCTTGGTAAGAACGGCAAGTCACAGCTAGCATGAAAGGAGTCTGTCCTTTGGAATCTCTGAAATCATCAAATCAACAATGTAAGTAATTAAATTCCCAGTTAATGCCAAATCATTAGTAACGAATTACCTCTCTCCGAGTAATTGATGAAGATGTGGTTCTAAGGCAAAGCTTTCACACATCAGTTTCAGTGCAGCTTGGGCATTACGAACACGATCATTTGGATCCCATACGGAAGTCGAGCTTTGAATGCCTGTCCCACCAAGTTGCGAAGTTGAACCAGATCCAATATTAGTTGAGCCAAAAGCTCTGAATCCTATCGGGTTACTTGATTCATTGCTTTCATTTGAATCATCCGCGTCCAAATTAATAGTTGATGAGATCTGGGAAGCATGACCAGGAAGCGCTAAAGGTGCATAACTATCATCTGGATCATGGACACGTTCACTGGCCCTTCGCATCATGTCCCGTAAAACGTTGGAAGGACTGGACTGGGAACTTCTTCCAGCTAAAATATCGGTAACAAAACCTGCTTAATAGCGAGAAAACTAAAATAATAAGCAGCTATTGGTGCTGTGTAATATGAGCCTTTGCTACTTTCACCATTTATACTTATACTTACAATCATTTACATAATAAAGTAATGACTATTAAATATATTACCAGACGAACCAGGCGCGCTGAGGACTGCAGCAATACTATCAATACTAGGATCCATGTGCGCATGAAATGGATTAGATGGTGACGGGCAAGTACCACCAGAAGAAGTTCCAGCCACATTATTGGCACCAGATGTTGACGCTGTTGTAGTTAGGGCTTCAGATTCTTTATTTGTGGTTGGCATTGCCATTGAAACACACACATGAAAAATGTTTCTGTTGCCATCACATCGCTCAAAGAGTACTTTATTTAACATGACACTGCTGGATTTAGATTGAATCTCATAATCAAGGCTCAGAAGCACTTGTCGAACTCCTTCCAAGTCGCATTTTAGAACTTTAGACATAAGTACTTGATTTTCCATTGCAAAAACTAGCACCCCAACTTGGTTCTTTTGCTGCGCGCCCACGTGTGGCAAAGCGTGAATGCCAAGTCCAACACATTTTAAAGGTGGAAGATCAATGAGAATCGGATCTTTTATGGCATCCAAACAATCTTTAACAAGAGGGTATATAGTTCCGTTGCCATCTCTTAAAATGCTCATAAATTCACAGTCACCGCTACAATTCAAAGTTATTAAAGTCGGATCTAAACCCAAGAATGCCCCAGTATCTGAAGGAAACGAACTCTCACTTTCAACTTTTCCGCTGCTTAAATTATAAGACTTGAATATCATTTTTTTGCCATCCCTGACAACAGCATGAATCCCAACAGAATCCACTGAGAGACTAAGTATGTTACTAAGATCAGTTAGATGAACGCGACGCGGTACCTTCTGTATGCAATCCGGTGCCTTCGGTAGTGTACCATTTTTCACAAGTTGTAACTCATCCAACCTCAATAATCGACACTCTTGAAGTATGGAAGTAACATCGTCCTCCTTTCCGTCCTTATTAAGAATTGTATCTTTCACGCCTTCCTTTCCACTCTGACTGAAGTTGGAAGAAGTAGAGGTACCTCCTTGTTGGAATTTAATAACAGCATACGCTCCGTCAATTTTTAAAACTTTTCCGATTGGGAAATTCTTTGAATCCTCAACAAAAATGACGTCCTTTAGTAGCCATTCCTCTTCGTCTTTCTTTTCCTGACCCTCCCTCAAGGTAAGGTTTTTCTTCATTCTTTTCTGTGAGGTTGATGGAATAGTTGTATCGGAACATGTTGAACTCGCTGGAGAAGGAGGAGGTGGCATTGTTTCTGACGATCGTGGTTCTAATTTTCTCACCTCTGCCGGAGGAGGTCCTGGCAACACTTTGAACCGACATTTGTCTGTTAGGTTCCAGGCTGAATTTAGTAGTTGACCAACCTTTGGAATCCCTCCGAAAACTGTAAAACCTACAGAGCCGGCTTGATACATTGGTGCCACTCGCATTAGAACTTGACTCCCAGTTGTAATATCAGAAACGGAACTTCCACCACTACTGTTTAAGTTTCCACTTTGAGTTGTTGTTAAACCGCCTGGTTTATGCTGCTTCTTAGATTTTGTTCTGTACTTATCCCATAACTTTTTTCTTTGATTGTACGGCAATACACCCCACCAATACAGAGAATTGGTTTCAGTCCGGGCTAGTGTATAGAGATTACAAACAATGAGTTGAACGACTTTCTGAGTTTGGAAAGCATCCTGGAATACTTGTGTGCTATGTTCTAGCCGGGAAGCGACGTGAGCAATAGATTCATCAACCCAGGTTGCGACTTTACCAGACTCAGTCGCCACTGAACACCGAATGGAAGAAGATGAGACACAAACTACGTTTTCATTTATCAACCCCAGGGAAATCACACGTGGGTGGAAAACCGACGGATTCTGTACGGGGAAACATTTAAATTAAATTCATAGAAACATCATTTTTACTTAGAACGTTCAAAATAATTACTATAAAATATTACTTCGTGATGTTTGTAAGGCTCCACTTCCACCCATTTCCACTGGTACAAAGAGCCATTAGCTCCTACTGCAACTAATTCACTATGCATTGCAGCAATAGCTATAAATTTAAGATTTCGAGAACCATCTGGCCAATATTCTAATTCATCAGATAACCAGATAGGGCTACTTTGGTTAAGAGTTGATGGATTCGTGGTCCCGGAGCTTGTACCCGCTTGTGGCTGTCCAGTTTTTGATGACTGACGGTTGGCATCTGCAGACGTTCCATCATTTGAATTATTATTCCACGGTTCGCGAAGGGCATTTTCAAGCCACCTTCTTGGCCCAAAATACTGACGATCCCTCCATCTCGAAAAGCTATCACGATCACCGGCTTCAACTCCTCCGCCACCACTCCTGTCCGACTGTCTAAGGGTTCTGGATCCCGCGGAACGACTAAAGAAAGTTTAATATATTAGCTCAAAGTACTGACAAGAATAAATACCCGGGCAGACATACAAAATAGTAATTCAGTAATTCCACTTACTTCCTTAAAGACGAATAGGCAAACATATCATCCGGGAAGACAGCATCTACTGCATCCGACAGCATAACAGGATCGGCAGCACCACCGATCCCGCTGTCCAACAAGGACATGAGGTCTTCGGAAACATAGGAATCTTGAGAATCATCAGCATCTTCGCCTTCTTCGTCATCACGGGAAAGTAAGTTGTTCACCGCCAAATTCACATCCAAATTTGTTCGCTGTAATTCACGAATGATCAAGCTACGAGATTTTCCTTGCAGAACCATTTGAGCTTGGTTGATTAGATCTTCTGGGACATATTGCGCTGGAACAACAGGACGAGACGACGCCATAATAACACCCGTTCCCCTACCTCCACGGAGTGTTGCTGCGCGGTTAAATCGACCCCTCTGTCGTTGCTGCTGCCGTGAAGATCCACTATTGAAAGGCTTGGTCGACCTAACAATGTAGAATAAACCCATGTGAACTTCTGAACCCTCATCATTTTTAGTCATAAGCAATTCATTATTAAATGTCCATATTATAAAGCACGGAGAACAACATTAACATGAAAAATCTAAAACATATTTAAGAATAAACATACTGATCCATAGTGTGAATACCTACGCAAAGTTACTAAAACGCTCGCATACCATCTCAAATAATCATAGAAATTCACGAAGAAGTTACAAAAAAACTCACACTTTAGGTGCATCACTTCTGCTCAGATCCAGCCTATCGGAAATTACTGAAAAAGCAAGGCGAGCCACACGTCCATCTTCAAACAGCACTGCAATATGGGCTGGCCCTACTGCAACTTGCCTAACACTTGGGCCACCGCGAAGTGATGACAATACTGAGGGTACGTTCAACCCATAACGATTTATTTTCTCCCCGAGTTCTCGTAATCTATACATACCAAACCAAAACGAAAGTTATACCATTGACCATCACAACTACCAATTCCCCACATGTATGAATACATATTCAAAAATCTCCCCCAAAAGTAGTATTTATTCAAAGAACCCCTTCTACGAACAGACCCCGCACATATATTATTTTGCAAAGCTCCACAGTCATATCCAAATCTAGTCCTACTCAAATCCATAAAGTATCCAAAGTCATCTTTAACGCATGACTCACCTTTCAGCAAGTTGCTCATCCGACCCAGGTAATGGATGGACGACGAAATGGACCGACGACATGTCTCATCAGTCGAACGGCCAGGTCTTCCAGATTTGACGAATATATATACTTCACACCCCGACGAATTTCTTCTCCTAATCCTAATTATTTGTTTTGCCAACAAACCTCAACTATATATAACAGTTCCACAAGTGTAGGAGTATCTTATAATCTGTTGGAAAAGAAATGCAATAATTTTATTAAATTCTCAAAAACGTTTGAATTTAAACACAACTGTATTACTAGCTCCATAAACTAAACAACAAAATAAGAACAGACTATCCAGCCAGTATTCTCTTTTCGTTCTACATCACAGGATATCAGGTATCCTGATTCAGGATGTAGATTCTAAGTTACCCGAAAGTTACCGAATTCTGAGCGCTTGTTGTGGTAAGGACGTCTTAAGTTTCATTTTCAGTACTTCGCGCGAATTTATGACGACGCAAAAATCGAGCCATTGAAAGGTACAGTGGCTGGTGGTTATCAGGCCACGAGCTCTAAAAAATCTATGGCGCTGTAATATTTCGCGTCTGGAAGTTGCCCAGCGGCAGCAGCGCACTCAAACATAGTGCCATCGTGTTTACAACTCAATCTATGACTCACTACCTATACAACAATGCTATGATTAACATGTGGGTCCATATTGTTGTAGAGCTTTTCTTTTTCTCACGGTTTTTCTCAGGTTGTTGTAGAAGTAGAGTAATTATTACAGCTACAAAATTCAGGATTTGTAGATTTCGATTTAGACTAAAGCTACCACCCCCCCCCCCCCACACATAGCATTCATATGTGGATTCCTTGTCTGTTGCTCCTCAATGACAATGTCCATGACGACAGTCTCACCTTTACCCGTCCGATTCGGGTAGGTGATCATTGTGTATAGTGAAGGATAAAAGGTTAAAAGGTCACATACATTCGAGTACAATGCATTTGCATGCGTTGCAACAACAACGGTTAAATAGGCTCATTTCACACGGAAACCAAACGCAGCGCAGGGGCAACATGACTGTGGTAATATTGTTCGGTTTTCATCTGAACGCAACCTAAATCATTGCAGCGCAGCGCAGGCAAAGGTATATTACTATAGGGTGGCAGGTTCTCCAAATCCGAAAACCAGTACTTTTTGTATGTTACTTGTGTAAATGTACATATATGTATGTACGTACGCATATAAATGCATGTATAAAGACAATCCCGAAATCCGGAGTTACCTGGCTAATTCAGGTCATCTGGGCACCCTATATATTACACATGTATGACCTTAACCAATCCTTCACTGTGTTACGGGGTTAGGTCATCCAATCGCCACGATCCACTGATTTCTTAACTCAAAATTTTACTATACAATTTACAAAGGAATGAATGCTACAAACTTACATGTGAATGCTGTAATGAGGAGTATGCATTTACAAAAATATATTAGAAGCTTATATATTGTTGCAAATATATGGGGATATGGGGAGTATACTTATAGAAAATACATAGGGATACTTATTGCGCGACGCGCGGGAGTATATTATAGTACATATCTAAATATATCAGTATGTATACTCCCATGTTTTAAGGCACCTTAAATACTTTAGCGCAAATTGGTATCTTTTTATTCATTTTATTTCTACCTTCTCCGATTTCCATTATATATTATCCTCGTTCCTTCCATAATGAACTATAATCATCCCTCGCAGCACCTAATTCAAAATGGGTATGGATATACATGGGGTATAAATACATCGGACATGCTTTCAAGTGATGATAGTTAATATGGAAGGAACAACAAGGTTAATGTAATAAAAACAAAATAAATACACGATACCAAATCGTAACTTACTTTTTCCCATTTATAACTTCTCTAAATAGTTTATTTACCACACAAACACAATAACTTATGGCTTCAGAGCTTAATGAAATAGACTTAAATACGAGTAACAAACTTAAATATTGCTGACTATAAAATACTTCAAGTCCTCCGATCCTTACCCTTATACACTCCTAAAATCGTAAT
Organism: Lipothrix lubbocki; assembly: GCA_034696945.1. Lineage (NCBI taxonomy): Eukaryota > Metazoa > Arthropoda > Collembola > Symphypleona > Sminthuridae > Lipothrix > Lipothrix lubbocki. The sequence goes on from JAQGAK010000282.1 coordinate 43,154, forward strand.
GGAGGCTTTGCTTTTTTGCTCCTTGTTGTTGTTGGGGATGTTGCGATTTGTGATTTGATTTAATAAATATTCAGGAGTCGCACACACTCACGATCAGGATCAATCAGAAAACTTTGTATGATAAATGTCTGTCGGAGTATAAATACGTAAAACTAAAACGAGTGGAAAAAGCAATGGATGACTCCGTCCGAGGGGCCTACAAAATAAAAGTATACTGACAAAAGTAGAAATTATTTTGTACAAAGCGAGAAGAAGTTCCTTCGCCAACCACAAGACATTCAAGCACTCAGCTGTGAGACTGAAATACTGAAAACGTGCTTTCACTGCTGCAGAGAGACGACGTCGAGAGACTTTTATTGCCGTCAATTGCCATCTGCAGCTTCGCTCCGTATTCGCTCCTTTTCCCCGTTTAAAAACATTGCTGCTGGCAAATGTGTGTGTTTAAACGTTGGGCTCGAAGGCGGGAAATTCAAATCTTGCGACTTTAATGCTGACAGCAGCACCGCAACAGAAGCACACAAAAATATTCAGGGAAGAAATTCAAAAAATTCGTTTGGTGGATGTCACATCACGGATTTTAAATAAAATAAAATGTTTTAAATACAATGATTAAGTACATTATTTTACAATAAAATTAATAATTCAGTATTTAAACAATAAATTTAAATATTTCAATAATTAAGACTGTATGACACTAAAGTTTAATTTAAATATTATACTCGTAATTATACTTAAAGTGTGGTTTAAAAAGTACTTATAATAATTGGATTAATTTAATTGAATATTGTTATTCCTCTGGAATATCGAAATTTAGTCATTATTAAATTTAAAAAATGATTACTGTCATTTCGCTGTAGGCAACAAGTATTGATACACTCTGACACCGGGCTCTTCACTCGTTATTCTTCTGAGGGATTAAAGAGTTGAAATAAAATAATAATTAAATATTTAGTATACTAGAGTGTATACTGAAGGGGATTTAAGTATACTTGTACTGTAAATCTGCAAACATGGCATTATTTGGAGTGAGTTCGACGGAGCAACCGAAAATCCCGGTGTCGAGGGAGTCCCGGACGAAGAATATAATTATTAAGGCATGGAGAGAGAGGTGGACGGATGTCCAGTGGGGAATTAATGTTCGGACGGTTAGTTGCGACATTGTATTTACTAGGCATTTATTTAGGAGGTTGATTAATTTTGGGTATTATGCATAATACCTTGTACGATTTTTGTATTGGAGGGTGCTGGTGCTTTTGTTAGGGGCGTAGGACCTGGAAATTACACAGTTGACAGTTGTTCCAGCAGACTCTTAGACAATTTCAAAATAATGTTAGTGATGAGTATTGATGATTGTGATGTTATGATGTTTAATGAGGGAATATTGTTTTTTAGCTTCTGGAAAACGACACTGATGCTTCATTTCTTGCCGACAGTCTTCTCCAGCAAGCGCTCACTGGGCCGGGGCCTAATTCTTTGGTGTTGTCATACTTGCTGCATTCGTTTTATTCCCAGGTAGTTTGAACATAGGATGGAAGTTGAAGAGTTTGAAATAGAAGAATGTGATTTAAGGTTTACTGGAATAAACGGGAAGGGACGGGATGGAATATAATAATTTTTGATTCTAAATTGTGGTGCTTTCAGATTATTTCTGCTGCGGCCGTTCTGAAGAGCATCAGTTTGTATGATGGATTCCACAAGCCGTTTTGTATTGGAAGTCTTTTGGACCTCATTGATAATATTAAGGTATTGAGATCATTTAATTCAGATCATCATCAACTTTACTGTGGCAAATGAAATGATGTGGGGATAATTACGAGTTCGAGCTGAACTGAAATTCATTGTTGATGAATTAATTTTGTAGGAACGCTTAATAATAAGTGATCATGAAGACCCTGAGGAACGTCTTCAGCTGGCAGTTGCTATAGAAGCAGTTATTCTATGGCTACTTTCGTGCATGTACTCATCCTTAGAGAATTTGTCGGACCTGGCTGCGTCAGAAGAGCCGGTTGAAGAAGAGGATTCTAAGATAGTCAGGAAAAGTAGAAAATTGATCGAATTTTTCTTTGGAGATGCATACCTAAAGGCACTGCTTCATATTGCAATAGTGGAAGATCCAGGTATTGCAAAACGTACCTTAAAACTTAAAACACTATAACCGGTTGTATTCTTACTGGTTGTATAATGATAAATTATTTGTTTCAGAGTCCTATGATAAAATTAAACGGATGTGTACTGAAGTCGCAAAATTTTCCGGCGGCAGCAATGCAGAAGATATTAATGTAGTTTTACTGTAAGTTGTGTAGCCACCAACAAATGTTCTTTATTTTTAAATGGTGATAGTAATATTAATTAACAGGTATTATTTATTACTTCAGACATATTGATCAACTTAGAAACTTCCGTGGAGAAAGTGTAGATCGTAAAAACTGCATTATGGCAGAATCGATGGACGGCTTGCAAATCGTGCCAATAAATGGATCTATTCACGCAATCTTAATGACAGCAGCTCTTCTGCGTTCGTCCAAAGATATTCATACAATAGTCAATGATCTCCTCATCGTGAAGCAGCTGAAGGTGTGGTCTAGAATAGTCTTTATATGTATGTATCACCCTACATCTTCTCATTTTTCATAATTGGAAAACACTAACTGATAAACCTAATTCTTAGAAATTAAAAGATATCGATCTGTACTGCGAGATTGCACATTCGTCAATGCTGGGGTTAGTAGACGCTGTGGGGAAAGAACAAGAATATAAATTCATAGGATTCACGTTTTTGCAGTTGCCCACGATATTTAGGCTTTTAAGGGAACGATTGAATGGTAAACTATAATTTTTAATACCTCGTTTAAATATTTTCCTATGCTGCTGGTATATTTTTCGTAATTTTAAATATTTTTATACAGGCAACAGCGATGATTTGATGGAAGGACTCAATGTTTTTGTTACCAATTATTCTGTGTTGGATATTGTTGATGCGAAATTGAATTGTAGTACCCTGGACTTATTGCTCACTAGTCTCCAAAAGATAGGATTAGTAACTGAAACACAGAAAATGGGTCTTCTAGCAAAGTACGGAGTCGGTAGACCACATTTTAGTATTTTATTTCTGAATCAAATATAAATGTAACGACACGTTTTTTATATGTAGAAAGGGGACATCAAGTATACCTCCAAAACCTAATGCTGGCAATGCCGTATTGATATTAAAAGCTGAGTCTACACTGGCGTCGGTTTTAAAAACATTTGACGGGGATTTTGTTAAAAATCAGGTGCAGTGTTTGTTGAACGCATCCCGCGTTATTGATGTGTAATAAATATTTCTGTTAGTCTTAATTTACATTTTTTGATTGTAGGATGCAATTTTGGGAGTGCTGTGCGATATGTTTGGAAAAAGCTTTGAGTTAATACTAGCAGCGGCTTCAACTACCGGAACATTACAGCAGCTTACCTCTCGGCTAATTAAATTAAATCAATTCAGTCGGCAAGTAAATGGGGAAGGAACGAAAGCTTCAACGTCGAGGGCAATGATTTTTGACATTTCGTTCCTCATGCTGTGCCACACTGTACAAACATACGGGTCTCAGGTAACATTGAATTTGCAAATCATTGTGATTCAGTAATAAAGGGCAGATATATTACTTCGCATATAATAGTATCTACTATATTGATATCACTCTACTTCTGTGCAGGCTCTGGAATTTAATGAACCTGACTGCTTCTTCGAAGAGTGGTACCAAAATTGTATGGTTGATGAGAATACTGCCAAAAATCCGGATGGAATCATTGCTCGATGTGATCAAAGCAAGGTCGACATGCTTTTGAACCAATACTTACAAGGAGACACGGAGCTTAAAACCAGGTATTTAATCGTTTATTTCAACGGCACTCAGCTCAGCTCACATGGCAAGGAAGTTGAACAATGATTTCGACGAGTGAAAATAATTAATGCTTCTTTTTTTAGCTTGGTATTTTGGCACGAAGTGTGTACAAATGCAGTTGGAGTAGTTCAGAATCTGCTCTTGGCTTGGGAAAATGGAGCAGTTAATTTTACGGACGTCAAGAAGATTTTGGATGTATTCAGGTCTAGAATATGTGCATTACCTGTGTGTATATCTGCATGGTTATGCGCCTATATTCAGGTAATAATATTTGTATAGCAACATTATAATAAAAATAAAATACATAATACGTTTCTAGTGTTTATATGTTGTTGAATGATTGTAACGGATTAGGCTACTTTAATCCACATTATAAATTCTAAAACGTTGTTAAAGCCTAATAATTATGGTATTATCAGGTAATGCCAGAAGAGCAATGTGGAAAAGCTCGTTATATATTGGACCATTTTTTAAATCCTGTTTTAAGTGAAGAAAATCAAGACTACTTTAAAGAACGGTATTATGATTTCTTATACAGTTATTGTAAAGATGTGTGCAAGACATACAATTATTTTTCGTGAACAATTATTTCGGTTTTAAATAGTTGCACCATGATGTCGGGAATTATTTCTAAGATGATGAAGTGCATACATCCGACAACCGCTTCTTCGTCTCAAAATTGGTGGTATGTAGCCGTTATATTTAATATTTTCCTGTCCTCCTTAGTTTGTAAGTATATTTAATTTAATTTTTTGATTGATTTGATTTCTAGTATCACGGAAAGTAAACCTGCATCCGAGTTATTGGAGGGATGTTGGAAGTCCATGGCCTCCAGGGGTTTGGTGGATATGGAGACAACATTAAATTTAAAGAATTTAATGGAAATGAGTGGTCATGCTCATTTCATCCAGTTTATAATTCATGTAAGTGCAAGTGTTTGTGGTTAAGTTTATGTACTGAAATTGAAATATCCCAAATGTCTAATCAAATTTTGAATTTAATAGGAAATGTTTCAGCTACAGTACACATTGAATTTGGTACAGTGGTGCGATAGCTCGTATGGAGTTTTACAAATGGATCTTAAAAATTGCACAGAAGCACTTCTTGCACACGTGCTGCCTTCCATCTTACGTTTTTCTGTCGGGTAGGTTTGATTACATTGTTTACAAATTATAATTATGTTTCACTTATAAAAAATTGAGGTATTTTAAAGTTTTTTTACTTATATTTTCAACGCGAAACGTAGAAGTCAATACTTTGTGGAGCCGCAGTTAATTGCACTGGTGACGCTGTGTGTAGATTGTGTTCTATCGTATTATTTGCAAGGAAAGCTTTGTACAAAAATAAAGTCTGAAGCAATGGATACTGACGAGGGTGAACCTTCAGCAAAACGAAGAAAAATATTTATGTCCACTCCAGGTGGCAAATCTGAGGTAGGTCCCTAAATATAAATTCATGTAACTTAACGATCAATTCTAATGACCCTCTGCGTTTCTAGATGATGGTTGGCGGATCTTTGGATTTACTACTTAAAGACCTTTATAGTGAATTCGAAGGCATAGTATGCAAAAGACATGAATCCAGCCCACAGGTCGTGTTCATCCTCCGATTCTTACAACAGATGTGCTCCAAATCCCCAGATCTTTCGCTGCTCCACTCGGCATCCAATAAATTGGTATACTTGTAAAATTCACATTGTGGTTACAAAGCTCTTGAAAACACTGACCTTTGAAGCCCTCATTTCCCCAAATTAATCTTTTATATATTACCTGTGTTTATCCCCACAGATTACAAGGCTGATGATGCTATTGCACGAGGAAATGAATTCCACGTTACTGCTTGGGTTGTATAGCCTTTCAGATAAAGTGGGAAGGAAACATTGTGCCCAAGCCATATGTAGCTTGAAGTCCTTGCAGCAAGAAGATATGTAATTAATATTTTTAAAAAAGGTTACACCGAATAGAAACGTCAACAGTTTTTGGAAAGTTTCTAAAGAAGTCGTTTTTAGAGATTAGGCCAGATTATGATAATTTTTTGCAACCATGTTATAAAACTGTAGATTAGTAGATTAGATGTGTTTTGTACTTACAACCTTTGTTAAATTATTTATGATTTTACAAGTGCCGATCATATTAAAGAGCATATGATTTCTGAATAATTGTCATTGTTTGAAACTCTTCCGCATATTTAACATCTATTAATATTTATGTACTCGTTGCATTCTAAACTTTGCATTTCACGGAATTATAACAGGATATTGAGTAATTTTTTAGTAAAATCTTCTTCGTTCCCATCATTTAGTATATTGAGATATACTACTGTACTCCAGTATATTTTAACGCCGCGTAATTTTGCCAGCGTTAAAAATCATAGGTTGCTTTTGTGGGTTTTATGCCGTATCCAACCGCCAGGGTCGTTAAATGCTTTTAGAGCCTTAAAACAACACATCAGCAACGCATGCAAATACGACGACAAACAACCGTTTGCAGTCATTTTTATTTTGGAAGGCAACGTGGTAGGTCGTCAGTCCCCATTGTTCTCGCCATATTAAATTTATATTAAATTAGAAAATATTATTTACCTATTTATTGCTAATTATTATATTAAAACTCCCACAACGACAAGTCCAAGATGTGCGAACCATCATCTTTGCAATGGGTTGCAATGGAAGGAGGAAATCACCCGAAATTCGGCGTGCACGCTGGAATGGACTCGGGGAAAAAGTTGTACATTGCCCGTGCTCACCATGAAGGAGCGCTTGTTCCGGGAAAACTCCACATTTCCCATTCGCATGTTTACATCCCGTATGGTTGTGCCGAGGTTGCGGTTTACAATTATGAGGTAACAAATTATTTATTTATTATCTGTAATTATAATTATTTTATTTATGTTCACCTCCAACGTTTTGGGTAAATTGTATTTTTATAACCTACATAATATCTAATATTTTGTTTTCGTTGTGATTACAGGTCCTCGTGGCTCCGCCAGCCTGCTTGTCTTGGGTGAGTAGTTTACGTTTTTATTTAATTAAAAATGTGCAAAAAATCATTAATTTACTGATTTCATGTCATCAGTTAGTACAAAATTGTTAATTACTCCGTCATCATCAAAAATTATTGTATTGCAGATTGCAGCATCCAATGGGAACGTACCCGATCATGCTGTCGTGGGTAAGTTTGATAATTTGGAAGTCTGATGATACTTATGCTGTTTGAATTTGAAGACTCATTATACTATTTACACAAGTAATATTAACTTAATATGTGTTTTTTGTGCTTTTCAGGTGGATTTGATTCTAATGGAGGTATATTCCAAAGACAACCCGTTTTAAAAGATCATTCTGGCCACGACTTTGATTTTGATTTCTCAAACCGTTCTACTTTTCTGATATGATTAATATTTAGTTCAGTTATCGTTTTGTCTTTCAAAGTGGCTTATTTAATGATATTTATTTTGGTTCTTATTCCAGAAACCTACTTTATTGGCAGAGTGATTACTAATGGAACGGTGACCGTGGGTAAAATTCACCCCAGCCACAATGGCTGTTATGTATCGTACGGTGGGAAGGAACTCCATTTCAACGAGTATGAAGTTCTTGTCAAGAACCTTCTTGGGCAATACTTGAATGTCTGAAATAATTTGATTTGACCCTGATTTGAATTGAAGTTATTATCATCTCTTAATTTTTTCATTATTAACTTTTTCAAACGCTAAGTGTTTATTTCATGAACTTTCTTCAATAATTATTTCCAATCAACGTTTCTGTGTGTTGAGTGTTGAATTTTATGTATTTTTTTGCTGACAAATAATAATAAAAATAATTTGACAAAAAAGTGAGCTATACTTTAATAATTTAATGTATATTAATATATACTGAAACACCTACATGTTATATTTATATTGTCAGTCGTCAGACACCTCGGGGTAAAGGATTGAATAAAATAATCATAGATCACAATCACATTTCCATGCATTTATTCTTGAGATTGTTTTCAGATTCAAAGTAACGTACCGTCACACTTAAGAAAAAATAAGTTATTGGATTTTAAAAATAAAATAAAAAGATGGAATTTTGCTTCGGTTAGCATTAGCAAGCTTATGCTTAATCCGCAGGGTTGGATTTCTATATAGATTTTGCCATTGGTTGTCGTTTATTTTCCGCTGCAAGTTGTACATTGTGTACTTTTATTTCCAGAAGAAACAAGAAAAGACAATCACGTACATATGCATATTATTTGTTTTTCACAATCGGACGAAGCAAGTAATAATTTATTACACAACTAATAAAAACAAGAAACTTCGCATTATCGCCGACAGCCAGAGAGGCGAATGTCTCAACGTGCCTCTGCACCTGACCTGACCGTCCCCGACCCCAATATTCACCTAGGTATACAGAAACAGTAACAATTTTTGGTGAGCGACTTGAACAACTGTGAAATCCATCACCCGCATCAAGATGTCCACAGAAGTAAGTGCAGGTGCGAAGGGTAGTCAACTTCCAAAGAAATCGTCAAACTTACCCAGAATTCCCATGTCGGAGAAAGAAGGTTCAAAAGTAGTTCGAATATCTCTGGACACCAATAGTGGCAATAAGAAGTCAAACCGTAATGATTCGACCAATATCAAAAGCTCTCTTAAAACCAGTCAACAACAAAAACAATCATCAGCTTCAAGTCCTAGGAAGTCTTTGAATCCCAATAACCGACTTTCTGAAAGAAATTCCGTCATGTCTTCTGGAAGACGTTCTCAAATTATAGTAGTTCCTGATTACCTCAATCCCCAGCCAAGATTTTTTCAGGATCATCTCAAAGAAGATATGATCATTGAGCCCTTCGATCCTATGGCTTCGACGGAAGAGGAAGAAGAACCCATGCCTGAGATATTCATGGAAGAGTTTGACGATGACTTTGATTATGAGTTGCTTTATCCAGATGAGCAAGTCGGCGGAGATGATGACTTTGATGATTTCATACCGAGCAAACCATCTGAATCCCAACTAACTGAGGAGGAAGGGGAGGAGGAGGGTGGGTGGGAAGAAGAAGAGGAGCAAGGTGTGGAGGAACCCGTTGATGACAATTTGGAAGAGTGTGATGATCGGAGCGATGACGAAATCGCCAATGAGCGGATGCTCAAGGAGTTGTACCAGCATGCTTTCGCAGACATCATGGGTGCGAAGATCGTCCGACAAAATGAATCCATGGCTCCATCTATTACTAAGAAGGCTTTGGATGAGTATTTTATGGATCGCGAGGAAGAAAAAATCAATAGGTAATTTTCAAAAACGTAAACAGATATTTTCAATAACCCTACTAGTCACATATTATAGATAATTAATCTTCTGATTTAATGAAATATTGAAATTATTTTATGTTAATTAATTTCCATCTTCTCCTATAATTATTTAATTAAATTAAAATGAATTCCCAAGGTGCAAAGAAGCCTACGCGGGCTGGTTTTACACAGAAGGGTCTGAGATCCTCTACCGGAGGAAAATATTATCCTGCTTGGATTCCGTTCTGGTCCAAGAAAGAATTAAATATAATTCCATTAAAACCGAGTTTGACAAGCGCTGGGGCGATGGACAAGCTAAGCAAGTTATTATTGACGGCGCTCTGGTCAAGTTTGATAGCTATTATCGGGTATGTGATTTATATACGCAATATATGGATAAATCGCTACTTAATATTATAAATTAATATTTTATTTCGTATAGATGACTGTTTTTTTTATTAATTTTTAAAATATCTGCAGGAGACTCTAGGCAAGCGAAACAGGGCAGTTCAGCAGGCCGCGCATGAAATGGCGCAAAAATCGGAGAAAGAGCGCGAGGTAAACAGATACAAGAAAGAACTAGATTGCTTGCTTCGATTACAAGAGCAGTGTGAGAAGCGATTGCAACAATTCAGGATTTTCGAGCGCTACTTGGAGGTAGTTCGGGATACAAGTCACGGGGAATTCGCAGATGTTCGCGACATTATCGATAGGTACGGAGTACTTTCACAGGCTCGGAACGGGCTAATTTCCAGGGATTTAAAGAATCAGGACAAGATTGAACGGGCACATAATTCTTTGAAGCGGACCATGGATGTAATTTTATTCTATAACAATTATTTTACCTTTCTTATTAAATCTAAATAAAAATAATATAATTAATTTTACATGTTTTTTTAAAATTATTTATGCGCAGTTGCGATCCAATGAGCTCCTCGTGTACAATAACTATCTCTCAGAGTTGCGCGTGTATCGCGATAATATTCAAGAAGAAATCCTTCAGCTGGAAGAAACATTATTGCACATAAAAACTACAGCAGCCAGTAGGACGCTCCTTATTGGACAAATTAAAATGGCGATTAACAACTTGTACCTCGGTTTGTGCAAGCAGTTGAGACGGGCAGCGAGGGTTTGTTAAGAAATATTTTTGTCTAATACAAAATAAAATTTGATTGGAATATTTTTATATTATTTAACTAGATTTTAGATTCAACTCCGTAAAACATTATTTTTTATATAATTTATTTAAATAACAAAAGTATATTTTATATAATGGACTTTTTCTATAATAAGATTCCAATGGATGACACCCTTCGACAACTCAATTACATCAAGAGTTCCATGAAGGAAATAATCAAATTGAGTCGGGACGTTAAGCAAATGTTAAAGTCCGCAGCGCATGCCGCGGAGCGCGATAGAAAGGAACGGGAACGGATAGAAAGGGAGAATAGAAGGCGCAAATATAAATACGGAAAGGATAAAGCCAAGGCAAACGATTACAGAGCGCTGTTTGGATTTAAACCAGATGACCTATAACATAACTGCATTCCTTGTAATTACGTTATCTGCAATATTACATAATATATATCAAAAAATAAAATGTCATAATGTCATAAGTATTGATATGTTCCAAGTATGCTTAGTTTTAATGTCTAATGATGGCATAACAGATCACGGCATAATCCACTGATGAGCACTAAAAACTAAAACACGACGAACACAGGTGGATCAGCAAAATTGTGATCTACAAATCTATGTTACACTGTATATACAATTGGATATTTTTGCCTTAAGCACACCGCGTAAATTCAATCCTTGTAGAGATAATAAGTACCACAATTGGAATGTAGAAAATTCTCACAATAACGATTGTTCATCATAATCATAATTACACTGATAATCTTAACTTAACAAGTTTTTCATTGCCAAATTCGAGCAAGCTATCACTGTAATCAGATATCTGCACTGGATTTTAATCATGTCATATCTTATTGGTATTGTTTATGTTAATGTAAAAAGAGCTGATCAATTTATTATTCACTTGCGAATTTCATAAAAAGCTATAAGTACGTTGCTGAGCTTTAAATACGTATATTTCATTTTAAGAAACAATTTCTTTATAAATCTCATTGCTCATAAACAGGTGACATGAATTAATTTAATTTACAATAATTATTTAATAAATTAATTAAATTAAAATTCTGGGAGGGCTATCGTAAATTTAATACAAAAAATGGAGCTTGTAAAGTTGGTAAGTCTATTATTTTTTTGTAATGCTATTCCAATACCATTTAATTCAATGAACATTAAACTGTTATTGTTATCTTAACACAGATCATTGCCGCCATTTTGGTTTTAAACATGGCGGCCAAACATGTCCGGACCGAACAGACGCCAATGTTCTATGGTTGGTTCTTCAACGAAACCGTTGCCGGGGCGCTGAAGGCAATAACGGACACTTACTTAAAAGACTTGTATGACCATGTGCCAGAAGTTCAGTCATTTTTAGACGAAAAAGCTAAAGTTGCGGGAATAAAAGATCCATTACAATATTACACTAAACCTTTGGATCCCAACACTGCAGAATACGACCCATTTTTTCATATCACCGCATTCTACTGTGGCACAAACGACTGCACCAGCTACACCAATCAGGTTGCAGAATACCTGAACAAAGTCTTTCAGACCAATCTCGTCGGGGTATTCTTTACACCCAGAACATACGGAATTAGAATAAATCTAACAGACGTTCAGCAAGAAATATTTGAAATAGTTGGTGAATCTACCAATAATGTGGACGATTGGCTATTAAATGAATATGAGCCACCATGTGAGAGCACACCAAAAGATGGTATCCAGTTCTGCCCACAAGATGAAGAAAATTTCCATCCAACAAATACCCGAGCTCATGTAACTCTTGGATGTTCTCCAAACGTTTCGGCAGTTGTAACTGGACTAGACTTAATTGAAATTTTGGCGTTGGAAGATCAGCCCACGAAGAAGTGCTGGAAGAAAATTCCTGCTCCGCAAGGAAATTTAATCCAGATGGGAGATGACTGTGATATATTTGTTTACTACTTAAATCAAGAAATGATTGCTAATTCAACCTTCGAAGTTTATTACAACAAATCTCCAGGAATTTGTACACATTCTTATTTATTACTGATGGCATCCATTTTACCTCTAATTTTTTCCAAGTTTTAAATGTAAAATTTGGTTATTCTTTTGATGATCACGTTTATGATTATGATTATTAAATTGTTTTTCATCACAGTCTCTTCTGTTTTCTCTTGTAATAAATTTAGACTGAAATTCATTGTCAAAATTTATTGTCAATTTGTGGGTTAGCAGCTAATTTTATTGGCATTTTGCCTAATAAAATTCTCTAAACTATAGTTGCATTCTCTAAACTAAAAAATAATTAAGGACTGATAATTTATTATTTCTAATTTTCACGCAGGCAATAGGAGAAAAAAGTTGAACAACCCCTGAAATCATACAAATCTGCGCCAAAATCATCCCACGTTTAATTTCATTTTCATCCCCGCAGCGCATATTTTATTTGGCAATTAATTAATTAACCCATAATGATCATTAGTCGATCAGTCACACTGACTGAGAATATGAGAGAATACCCTGAGAAAGGCAGCACAATAGTCAATAAAATTATACAGATAGCTTCAACACTTGGGCATTAATTAGTATAGGTAATTAATATTCTTCTAACCTAACTGTTGATTATATCCAGAATAATATATGACATCATAACCATACAACAAGTTCAAGTTCTTGGTTGAAGAGAACCACTCAGGAGGCACTTGTGAACAGATTTCTGACCGGTAACATTGTCCACAGTCATGGTGAAAAAAATATTTTACTTGCCACTACTGGCGCTGATAGAGCTAACGGTAAATAGATTTTGTAACGTAACTCTCATTGGTTTCTTTTAGCTATAGAGATAATAAAAAAGTTCTATATTACGTCATTATTTTATTTATTTTATGTCATTTTCAAGTGTTTTCATTTTAAAATTATGTATACAATTAATTCATTGTTATTAAACTTGTTTATTTTCAAAATAAATAATTCTCTGAATGTTAACATCCCTTTCTTAATTCTATATTTACAGCTTAGCTCTGGCAGTATAATACAAAATGGCGTGTACGACGCCGTACAAGATGGCGACGATATTTACGATAGAGATCTCAACATTGAAATAGCACTGGAGAAGGAATCATTCGGCAATCGGAATAAATTTAGAACACCTAGGCAGTTTAATAATAATTCAAATCCGGGATACGGAGCTGTTGGTAAGTAACGGAAGCATAAATTAATATACACAAAAGCTGATGTATTAAGTGCAAACCTGAGATGTAAAAGCTCACACGCAAGATATTTTCTGATCAGAAAATGGGATCGGCTGTGGATATCAGAGAATGCGACCTGGTCAAGTGGTCACCGTACAGAGCTCTAATTTTAGAATAGGAGCTTATTTCAACAATGAAGCCTGTGTTTGGAGATTTTTTGTAAGTTTCTAGAATCTTAATGCAATTCTTATTCTTCACCGAATAATAATTTATTAGAACTTGAACTGCATTATGTTATTTGGTACTACCTTAATTATTTGCTTCCAGGGACATCATTGTGTACTTACAGCTCAGTGTCCATGTGCAGATATTCCTCAAAGTGCACATTGCCTTGGAGACTACCTAAAAATATCCGATGGCTTCATATATTTGCAGAAGTATGTCCATGCGTCTAAAATTAATTACGTTTAACTGTTTAGATATGATGTAATAACTGCTATATACGATTATGGTGACCATATGGGAACTGCTGTTGCGCAAACAGTAATTTATTTATTGGGGAATTAAAGCTTGTGTAAGTAATTAATTATAAATGACGTTATTACCCAGATTCTGTGGCGATGTCAGACCAACTGGTGAATATAATTCAGCGACAAACAATTTGAGGATCAAATTTAGAAGTGACCATAAGGAAACTGCTGCTGGCTTCCTTTGCTACGTGTCATGTGCTCCCCCTGGAAGAGCTACCTTTGTACTTCCTAACAATATTACTTGTCCTGTTACGGGTTAGTTATAGTAATTTATAATCGTTATTTTTTATAGTCCAGTTTGTCAATGTCAATATTCTTCTAACTAGAAATCCTCGGAGCCTCCACATTGTCTCCGTTTTCGACTACCTTAATTCCGGGAACAGGCTCTACGGATCCTAATTCTGTTGGTCAAATCGACATTGGTGCTCCTGTAGGACCCGTGGGTTGAAATTACGTCCATGTGCGGGAAATGAGAAAGCAAAGATTAAAAGAATGATGATGATAATTAATTAAATCAGTTTAGCCAAATAAAGCTTTCTATCACCATATGCATTTAAACTGATTACGTAATAATTAGCTAGTAATACTAAAAAAACATAATCACTTATAATCCTACAAGTAAGTGCATACTAAAGTTAAAACATCTTTTCCAATTTGCCCACCTCGACTTGTAGTGGCTTCTTATTTTTGGCTCTTTTGACTTTCACCATAACCACCTTGGTTACTTTAAGCACATGGAGCAAAAATAAATTGCTAACACCAGATACGACAAAACTCTGAAATATTACAAAACGACAGCGATAAAAAAAATTGTTTGGGAGAAAAATAATTAAAAAATTAAAAAATCTCTTTTTTCCTTAATATTTTTTAAAACACATCAGAAATCAGATCATGTCGATTGTCGAGGATGCCATTAGTCTTACCTCACCCTCACCAACCACGGCTCTCTCTCACCTCACCCTGTCCCCTGTCTGTCTCACTCTCACGTCCACGTGGGACTCGTTTGTCATTTTTAAGTTCCAGTCACGTTGACACGAAAACAATAAATTTTAAAAATCTGCAACTACAACTATCCATCTACGGTCAACTGTGAACTGGTGCCGTCGCCGTCCTTTTTGATCAAATAATCATGTTGTCATTCATTTTTAAAGATTTTATAACAACCTAAACCTATCTAAGTAACTATAAAATCCTACATTCTCTTTCCTCCTCCTCAATCCTCAAGTCCATCGTCCATGGAAAATCCATCTGATGACTACAATCACTCTGTAACAATGGCAGGAGCTGTAGGGCAATTGGCAGTAGCAAGAGAGGACGGAGGTATTTTACAACGTAGATTATAGAGTATTTTAAACGCGTAACATAGAAGACTGTTATTTAAAAGCAGTAAATTAAAATGTATCATACAAGGTAAAAGACACAAGAATTCCATGTACAAGAGGTATTTAATTTTCGAAAGCCTTCATGATAATAAATGAATACAATTTTTACAAAAGAAAAGGAAGACATTCAAAAACCCTGCTGCTCCGACAGTCAGCTTCTCATAGATGCAATCATGTCCTCAACTAAGCATGATAATTATTCTTGCCGACCTGCTGAAATCCTAAAGAGCAAAGAACTGGACGCAGTGGAAATCCTCGTGACACCCACAGAATCTGAAGCATTGGAGATAGAAAGTGCGGCTAGGCAACTCCGAAGTGGCTTTAAAGGAATTTCAGCATCGGATACAACAGTCACATCTGGTGAAGCTCATCATCCATTTTTTCCAGCAGATATTACAAGTAATGCAATTTACACGCCTTTCCATCTTCATGGCTTGCAGCCATCCGTCGGCACGAAAATGAACAAGAAAGCATCATATTTCAAAGGAGAAAGCATGCCTAAATACCTTTCACAACCAGTGAAAAAGAAAGTTGTACCCTCTGGACCTGGGAATCAACGCCTATATGCTAGTAATTCCCCGTACAGTAATACCACAAACTCACTTAGCGTCATTGAGGAAGTCGATGAAGACTGTGAAAATGAGGGTTCATAATGTAAACATAATATTAAAGATATGCCAACGCAAGGTATAGAAAATATATGGTGTACCTAAAAATTTTTACAATACGTAATTAACTTCAACGTCTTGGCGTTCCTTCGATTTTACCAGAATTATGGTGTATCGCAAGCAGAAATAATAAAGAATTCAATGCTTCGTGGAGGCTCACGGAAGATTAAGTAATAAAAAACCTTTTCAGTACTAAACTAATGAACACGTCGTAACAAGTAGAAAGTATAGGTACATATGTTCATTTGTATGCACGAAGCGTGACATCTCAAATTTTTATTAAAAAGGTATGTCTTAATGTCATACACGCAAGGCATAACATTTCTCCTACAAGTTTATACTTACAGTTAACAATGCAATCTTTCAAAGATAATCAAATTCAGTAAGATCGTATTACCGAAAATTGATTATTTAATTTCCTAATAATCACTAAAAATAAATAAACGCATAATTACATCATACTTAACATAAGTGTATCTATGTGTGTATTACATTCAGTATATGTACACCTAACATTCTGATTCCATTTCTACAATAAGTTACTGTTGTACCATTTGTACAACCTTAAGAGTTTGACATTATATAAAGTAGATGCATATAAAAAGTCCATAATTTGTAAGCATTTGTGAAAGCACTGTAACATACACGGTGTTTGAAAAAGCAATATCATTCAATTTGCACTAATTCTTATTGCTTCCACGAACGATATTTTTTTACATAGGCTTCTACCAACTCTTTTATTTTGACGGGGTTAATCTCGCCAGATTTATTATGACAAATCTGAAAAAAATAAAAGTGCACGTTAATTTACTGACTCTATTATTGGTACAAAAAGAATAAAGTGGATTTGGGACACGTCTACAATTTAGAATAATATGTTGACGCTAAATAATACGGCAATGAAAAGAAAAATGAAATATTCTCACCTTTGGGACAGCTCGACGTAATATTTCCTTGTAAGCTTCTTTATTAATGAGCTTCTTATTATAATAAGGTTTTAAGGCTAATTTTACTTCTTCGACAACTCTTTCCTGGCGATTCAGTTTTTTAAGGAACTACAAAACGAACAAGACAATGTTTAGTAATGCTAAAAATACACGCTTCTATTTAGAACTTATGTGTAAATGCTTATCTTCAATTACCTTTTGTTTCACTAGCAATTCCACAGCTTGGTTCGGCACATCTTCGGTCAAACGAATTTCACTCAGTTTAGAAATGGTGATAAGGCTGGCTAAAGACGTTAGAATATTCTGATTAACAATTGGAGTGAACCGCATCTGAGGGTTAGCAGCAGTGGGAATCACATTCGAATTTGTAGATACGCTCGGGGGAAGTGGAACTGAGGTATTCCCAATTGAAGGCTTATCCTCAACGGAAGACGTAATGTTTTGTTGATTTGAATAAAGCAAAGTCGCCGAGGAAGCAGGTGCCCTTGTATTTACATTTCTAGAATCCATAAGAAGTTGGGCTGGGGTAGAGCCAATCGAAGGCGGAGGCGAGGATTGTTGATGTACTTCTTTACGATCGGGAGATAGTTCAGACCGATCTCGGGAAACGTCGTTTTGGAATAGTTCCTTTGCTGAGCTCCTCGTCGACATGTTCGGGGAATCGTCTTTAGTCGGCGTTTGGTTCCTACCTTTGCAGGGGTCGCTTTGGTTCGGGTGATAACTTAAAGTGCTGTCGGCAACTAATCCATGACGGTTACTTTCACCCTGAGTGGAACTTGAAGCGACTAGCGCATCTATGGTGACACTCGAACCATTCTCGGAACTCTTAATATTAATTTTCTTAGTATCCTCGTCGTTGATTAGGTTCGGAGGTAAGAGGCCAATTTTATGTGTGTGCGTTTCCACATTTTTGAGTAAAATGGGTTTCTTCGAGTATGTTGGCTTGCTATTTTCATCTTTCTCAGTTGAGCGACCGCGACGCAACCGACGTTTGGTTTGTTTCCTTTCCCGTTCTAGATCATCCCGTGTAGGAAACCCACAGTCTTTAGAGGTAGTTGATCCAAATAAATTCTTTCTACTACCCTTGTGAAAATTTAAACTAACGACAATACTGTCGCCATTTGTAAAAATTTCTTTGGTTGGAGACACTGATTTACCAACGGTCTGTTTCCTTTTCTTTGTTTTCTTTTCTGGGTCACGTACTCTTTCTTCAAACTTGGACTTTCGAACTTTCTCTTTCCCTTTCTGCGTCCTCACCTTTTCTTCAGCAACAGCATTTGCTTTGTTTTTGTGCTTAAGTTTACCTCGTTCGAACAACTTAGGACTTGAGGGGGAATTGGATTTTTTTCTATCTTTGTAGGATTTTCTACTCCGCTCATTGCTGAGATCTCGTCTTTTTTTTCGAGACCTTCGCAAGGGACTCCGAGATCTCAACCGTAAGGGTGTCCGGCTTCCTGAGCGGGAACGGTGTGGGGATGGAGAAAGTCTTCTTTGATTCGATCGGCGTAAGGATCTAAAAATATATGATACTTCATTATAGCAGGAATAGGATTATAATTTATTAAGCGCAAACTTATTAATACTGAAGATGCTATTAATTGATATTTCCTATTATATTGCCTACTTAGGAAAAAACACTTTGCAGCCAATCTCCAGCAAATATATGTACACATAAATAAGTCCATAATGTATGTAATATGTAATCTAACACGGTACCTTGATCGTGAACGTGATTGATTGGTGTTGGGGGTTTGATTGGACCGAGAACGAAGCCTTCTTCTAGATCTTGACCTGGAGAGACTTCTTGATCTACTACGTGAGGAAATAGACTTTCTTCTAGACCTCTCCAAATAATTATTTTTTTCCTTAAATGATTTTTCAGACTTATTGGATGGCAATTTTTCTCGCAAACGTTTGTCTCGTCGATCTTGAAGACTTATGTCTCGTTTCCTTTCTTTAGATGCCTTCCTCCTAGACCTGTCTCCTTTTTCTCTCCTCTTCAATCCCGTGTCACTTTCATTTGAATCCTTTTCAAACTTACTTTCACTTTGAGCAGATTTCGTAATTGTGCGTCTTAGTCTAGTACTGGAGTGAGTCTGACCGCCAAACTCTTGTGACCTTTTTTTAGTGATGGAACCATTTGTGACATAAACAACTTGCACGTCGTCATTATCTTTGGGGTTTTTCATTACTTCCAGTACACATATTAAATCATTAGCAGATTCGTGATCATTTGGAACTGGAATATTGCTAACTGATTTTAAATGTTCTTGTAACTCCCGTTGTGGTTTGACAATTTTCGTGCCGTCCTCATTCTCGACCACTTTTTGACATATCCTAGTATTTTCCTCTGGAATTTCACTGATATGGGTATCTCTATCAACACTAACAAGTTCGTTTGAAAATGCAATTTTTGATACAGCTGGCGGTGGAACCTGTTCAACATTTGCGGCACTTGAAGGTGGCAGTTGCAAATGAAGATCTTCCTCTTCCATCTCATTCGAATTTAACGGCTTCAGTGAATTGCATTCCTTGTCGTCTTTGCTGACGTCATATTTGGCGGCAGCAGATTCACTGGACGCCACTGACGATGGTACATTATCTCCCACAAGAACTTCTTCATTCGTGTTGGCATAGGAATTTACATCAATTAGAATAGGAGACGGCCGGGAATCTGGCAACTTAACAGAAGTAGAACCAGATGTATCTGAGCTTGAACTGGAGCTGGTGTCACTAGAATTTTCACCCTCGAATGTACCGCCAAGCCTTTCATCAGTACAAGAGGAGGATTCAGAGCTTCTTCGTGACTGCGACTCATTCACCATTCCCACTTGATCTTCATCAACCACCATATCATCACTATCATCGCTGTTATCCTCTTTGTCCTTTGCATTATTAAGATCATTCTCCGCCTCAGTTTCTAGTTGTCTTAAAGTGTCATCTTCTGCAAAAGCATCAGGAGGTATATACAATTGATTTTTCTTTAAAGTTTTAAATTAATTTAGTTTTCAAACTTTATTTCATAAGAGCCAAACATACCTTCGATATCACTGTAGATGTTGTCCTCGTCATCGCCACCGCCCAGTTTCTTTTCAGACGATTGTTCTTTCCAACAATTTTGCTTAGGGGAGTTATAAATGGACGAGTGAATGAAATTCTCGTAAGCTCTGGCTTTATTAGGATAATCACCAGATTGTCCATAGTTTTGACTACGAACACTTGCAACTCTTGAGTCTGAATTCCAAGACATTAAGTTGGTTCGCTTGTTTGAGTTTTGTATATCACGACTTGTAGAAGGGCTTCGCGAAGTTTTGTTATTGCTGTTTTTGATATCCTTTGTGTTTCCAGTTGCACAATTGTCGGGATCGGCTGATGAAGAAGTTTGTCGGAACATTTCATGTTTCACACCGAGGGACGGCTGAATAATTAAAGGTGCTTTACTCACTGGGTTACTAATTTTGGAATTAGGTGAACTTACTAGAGGATCAGCCTCTAATCTCGTACTTTCATTTGCCATAGAGTTGCTTCTGGGAGGTAAAACAGTGAGCGCGGTGGTGGTAGCTGGCGAAACTGAGATAGACGGGATGAGAGTTCCATCCCTTTTGACTTGTATATTTCGATCAGTCAGCATAATTGTTTGACTATTTAATATAGGGCCAAGTATATCAGCGCTGGAAGACTGTTGTGGAGCTACTATGGATCTTGATTCTGTTTGAGAAAATGTAGGTCTGGAGAAATTGTTACTACGACTACTAGATTGCTGTCTTGTTGCATTAATGGGACCTTCTTCATCCGAACTAAAATAAAAATGTTTTGAATCATAGCTAGATGACATTCATGTATGCCACTTACAAAAATTGTACTGTTCAAATGAGTTCATGTTTTCGTACTAAGAGGACTACAATCAAGGCTAAATTATCCGACTTACAAACTTTCAACGTAATCTGCAATATCAGTAGATGTTCCATAAATACTTAATGGGGTGATTCCAGCTTGGTAGCGCTGGTTTCCCAAAACAGACGAATTGGAGCTTTGAGCAGATTGTGATTTGGGCGTACGGCACCTTGGTAACCCAACATATACTTGTCCTGGTCGTGGAGGCAGAATTCCTAATTGGACGACAAGGCGTCCCTTCGTCGTAGATGGTCTACGTTGAATAACAACCCGGCTTTTCTTCTTGCCTTTCCTGGTCTTTCGCTTAGTCCTTCTAGTACCTTTCTTTTTACGCCTTGTCTTGCGGCCAGGTGTCTTTCGGATCGAAGTTCGTTTCCTTCGCGTTGGTGCTGGTGCTGAGGAACCTGCGACTTCCGCCTTGTATGGTAATAAATAGACAGTTATAATTTAGGAAAATTTGCAGCACACGTTTTAAAACTGGTGTTAGAATTAAGTTTTTATTGCAACAAACCATATGACATACCGTAGGATTTTCCCTTCTTGCTGTCTGGCGGATAAGTTCCAAGAGTCGTCTGCTTTGACCTGTTCTTGGTAACCGAATCTGACGTCTACTGGGTCGTGCTACCACTTCTTCGTTTTGCTATAAATACACATTCCAACTCATAAGTTTCTTTATATATGTATGTTTAATTAAAACAACAATAGTTTGCAATAAATAAATAAACTCACTTCTTCTCGTTGTGTCTGACAAGTACGACAATACCAATCTTCAATAGGGACGTATTCCATAGGTGGTTCGAGGCATTCTAAATGATAGCCCAAATCGCACCCATCGCATAAAAGGAGCGTATCTTCCCTATCACAATGTCCGCATATTTCACAGTAAGTGGGATCATTGTCATAATCATCAAACAATAACTCGTTAGTATTGACCTGTACGTCAATAATTCGTTGAACCACTCCATTAACTTCTTGTTTAACCAAAATAGAAGGAAATATTTTCCGGTCAACTGGACAAGTGGCAACTTTCTGGAATTTAATATATATAAAATTTATACACAAAATATTTAATATAGATTAAAATTGCAAGTAAAAATACAATATAAAAGTAAATGTAACTATTTTAACTCACCTTTGACCATTCAGTTATGCATTTCAAGCAAAAATGATGCTCGCAGCATTCCGGACATCCAAGCTCTTGGCCCTGGAATCTTCTTAAACAAATTGCACATTTTTCAGACCCTCCATCACTTTCATCTGATGACACTCCACTTCCACCATCCCCATTGTCGGATTCCCCTGACACCGATTCGGACTCATCCCCACTATTGTTATCCTTGTCTTCACAATCACCTACAAGGGTTCAAAAAATGTACAAATGAGGTCATTATATGTAAGTATGTTCAAATTACTCCCTAAACTCCCTTAAATCATGACTGTACTCGAATATATAATTATAACTAAACTTGTCCAAAACTCTCTATAACTTCAAAATTCTTACTCCAACCAGCTTCTGAATCCTCCTCATTCTCTACAGGACCCTCCTCATGTTGACCTGGTTCCTCAGCGTTTTCCATACTTTAACACCTCTAGTCCCGAACTTAATCGTCTCTCGTGAAATCATCTAAAATTAAGATGGCTATTGATCCTGGATTCCCGAAGCACTGACCTGATTCCTAAAATTACAAACAAAAACCAAGTTTAATACATAAAGTTAATATATGATTAACTAATGACCGAATCTTCAATACCATACATACAATATACAAGGTGTATAATATCTAATGGAATTTTTTACGATTTTTAATTACATTTTTATACACTCTCAGGCTGAATATCTTTAATTTACCTTCGGATTCCAGTGTGAGGCCAAAAATTATTACAATAATAATAATTTTAAGTTTTTGTTTTTGCAAGATAATATTTCTATTTTATTATTTTGTTTTTGTTCTTGTTCCCTTTCATATATAAATATGTACATAGATTTGTCATGCGTGTATACTTATTGCTTGGTTTATACTATAAGGAATATATGTGGGAAAATGTTTACACCTGAAATTGCTGACGTAAATAAATGCACTGGGACACTGGGAGAGATCAACAGCATCAGCAGTCGCAGCGAAAGTCTGAAGAAAGGGAAGCTGAGAGATCCTTGCGTTGGCAGAATTTTACTGCGGTGATTACTCTTGAATCGAAGTGAGATCACCTGCAGTGCACATTTTTCAAGCTAACGTTGTCCCTCTTTTGTGTGAGATCATCTAAAGTATACTCATAAATTAAAGATTAATAATGTTTTTATCAGTGTTACTATTATGAAAGTATTTATACCCAACATATTTAAATCGAAGCCACAAATATCTTCACCGGTGAGGTCAACTGCGGGGTCAATTGTTTTTTATGTCTGTTGAGGTATTTGTCAATAATGCGGATATGGAAATTATTTTATTAATTTTTTTAATATATTTATTACTTTTTAAACGTGTTATGTATATAATATATTTTCCAGATTCTACCTACTAAAAACCAAAAAACGTCTAAATAATATTGCTCAAGGTCATAAAGGATGGCGGACGTTGCTGATGCTGAGGTGGACGATGACTATGACACATCCTCACAAACACCGACAAGTTCCACAAGTGGGGAGCTTCAGATACAGGAATTACCGGCGAAAAAATATGAATGTAAGTTTATAAATTATTTATTTAATATATAATTATTACTTCTATACATGTATCAGGTTTACATTGTTGTTATTGCCTTTATATAAAAGTACAGGAATAAATTTAGGGTGGTTCGAGGTTTGTTAAGGATTACTAACTCAAGTTCTCACTTTTTTTTTGTAGATCTTGATCACACAGCAGACGTGCAGTAAGTTGAATATATTTACTAATAAATGGATAAGGAAAATTTTCGTGCGTTAAATGATTGTGGTGCTATTATTATATTTGAGCTTGTGATATTTTTATAGATTACATGCCTGGGGAGATAATTTAACGGAGGCCTTTGAACAATGTGCCATGGCTATGTTTGCATACATGACGGATATTGAAAGTGTGGACAACTTAGGCGCAGAACAGATTCAAGCTCAAGGTCATGATTTGCTGTCACTACTGTACGGATTCCTGGATGAATTCCTCTTTATTTTCAGTGCGGACCCATTTTTTATAGCCAGGGTAATATGATTATTAAATTCTGTGTTGAGGATGGAGTTAAATTTATTTTTATTGATGAAGATATGCAGTTAATTATTAAACAACACAATTTGCTGTGGAGAAATCTAATAAACAATTTTGTTGTGCAGAAAGTGGTTATCACCTCCTTCGACAGAGAGAACTTCAAGATTGTGGCGACAGGTTACGGAGAGACGTTTAGTTTGAGCAAACATCCTCAAGGGACGGAAGTAAAAGCTATAACTTACTCTAATATGCAAGTACACGAGGAGGAAGGTTATGCGGAGGTGTTTGTTATAATTGATATTTAAATTGACTTGGTTGTTAAAGTTTATATATTGTTTCTTATTTTTATTGATTTGCGTCCAAGTCATTACTGATTTTCGACTTGTGAATACGACGATATAAACGCGGCAGCGTGCTTGCTCACACTTTCTCAACTATGTAAAGTTAAGGGTGCTATTGCCAAAAACGATTAAGTACTTTCGATTGCAAGATATTGTAACGCCCGAGTTATATTTATTGAGCCTTCAAATTTTGCAATAAAAATAATGAGTATAAGAATATACAAAATACTGGTATTAAAAATCGATGGATTTTCCTCTTATAGTTGCACCACATGATGATCCTGTACTAATATTAACAGATCTTGAGGAGGATTCTCTCTGGGTAGTATTCTCACCTTCGGGTGGTATGTGTAATTCCTGTGAATACAAATATATTTACAACTTACGAAATGTTCGTGAGATTTGTAGGTACAATTTATAAGCACTGCGAACACGTAAAAACACTCACCTGAAAAGTTAATCTCTTATTTCGGAAAGAAAATCCTAAATCCCTAGGAAGTTCATTAGGCTTAAGTGTATTAACTGTAGCAATTTTCACCACATCGCAAATTCCATCTACATCTCCCAGTTCAGATTTCCGTTTGTCTTCCAATATAATTTCTAACCGAACAATATAATCCGCAAATTGATCCGCTTGCAAAGCTTGAGTAAAAGCCACCGAATTATGGTTGGATACAGTTATGACAGCACATGAATTTGAACGGCGTACGAGAGCTCTCAGGCTCATCATAAATTGAGCACTTAAAGTTTGCTCCTCACAGTGGGAAATCGCTATTCGAAGTAAGTTACTGACAGGTTTCTTCTCTCCAGAACTTGATATTTCTAAAGCTCCCACAGCTTCTGCTATCTCTTTAAGTAATTCCAGGGAACACACTGGCTCCAACTCCATATTTTCCAGTACAGTAGATGTTCTTAATTGTGAGCTTCCCAACGAAGCTACGTTAGTCTTTTTCTTAAATTCAAACTTCGCTTCTTTCTGTCCCTTGACGATTCCGGGATTTGTAGGATTGGAGACACCATATCGCCAAGCTATTTTAAGGCTATCGTCATTATTTGAGCTCTTTTCCGTAAAACCCTCGTTTTCCGCCGGTTTCTTCTTCAAGGCAGGCAGCTCATCCGAGAAAACTTTTGGGGACACTTTGCCAGATGCTACATATAAGTGGTGATTATAAACCGCTCCTTCTGCAATGAAACACTTCAGGACCAGGTCAGCATAGCGGCAAGGATAGGAGTCTTCTGCAAAAGTAGCAAAAATATTAAGTTAAAACAAACAATTAAAACTAAAATTACAAAGAAACAAAACACTATTAAATCTCCATATTATTCAGCATAAACCGTATCTTACTTATCAAACAAACCGTTCCAACAGGTACACCGCCACCTAAATAGGAATCTAATGAAGGAATCCCCGTTGACACAACTTGTTCACCGAATCGAGACGAAGGGAACACGCCGGGGATTCTGGGTCCTCTGACATTCGCCGACCTCGAAATTACTATTGGTCCCTTCGTTGACATAATCAACAATTTTTCCCTTTCGCTGTCCGTATATCTGCAATTTTTTAATATTTGTTTATATTCAGCATCATGCAACAAATTTAATTCACTACACTACAAATAAATAACAATTGCAATAAAACACATTCAAACATTGTATAATAATTTGTTTAATATGATCTTATTACCTCAATTTAGCAGATGATTAATTAAAATTAAAAACTATTAAGGTTATTAAACATAATTCTTACCTTTTAATTCCACAGATTATTAAGCAAACAAAAATATTTTTAAGTATGTAAGTATTAGTATTATTTCCGAGGAAAAAAGCACGTTGTCTTTAAATATGTATTCTTGTAAAAGTTCTGCATGTTGATCTTCTGTTGATCTGATCTGATCTCTCTAATGACTCACCTGTAAATTTAAATTTACCGCCCCAAATCCCGGCACGAATTTTAAATTGTCGTTTTTAAATGCAGAGAAAATAATTAAATGCACCTGTCGCTCTGCATTTAGCTTTAAGAGTCTTTAATTCCAAGCATACGTTTAAACTAAAAACCAGCAGAAAAGCTCTCTTCAAACAGATAGATTATTATTATTTACGATTTATAAATCAGTAATCTGCGCTGTTTAATAAGTGATGTAGTTCTGGATTATTTGCAATATTGAATTAATAAAGTTTAGTATATTTGCATCTCTTAGCAATACTTTTCATAATTTAATAATATTTATTTTGGCACAAATTTCTGTACAATATTAAAATTACAGCATACGGCTGTCAAAATCAGCAATAAGAGCATTCCCTGTAATTATTATACTTACTACTTAGATATTGTTACCGGTGGATTGAAATTTCTACGATTTTTGTAATTAGTTACTAAAAAATTGAGCTTGATTGTTCGCTCGTCGACGGTAATTTTATTAAATATTTGTAATAAAAATTGTTGTTTAATTAAAAAGTAATCTGTATGTATGCTCAATATTAAATTTATTAAAAATTTAGAAGTATTGTCATATGAGTTTAATGTTTAGCTCCGTAATAAATAATTTTTATTGATTTGACCTTGCAGAATATTTTCCTGGATCAAGTGAAAATATAAGGAAATAGTTCAACATGCCGGAAAGCAACGTGGAATACCACCCCCCACGATACACCGAACATCTGCGAAATGAAGCTGCAAATTCGTATGAGAGCAATTTTATTCCTGTTCCAGATCGTAAACCGGTGAATTTGGTGGAGTGTAGAAAAGCACGGCAAAATATCATCTATGCTAAGTATGAGATAATGATAATATGAGAATAATTAATGTTGATTTTTATTTTTAGAAATATGTAATATTGTTAAACTAAGAGCGACGATTCTCTTTAATTAAAGGAGATATTCACGGGTGGGCCCCCTCGTGTATACCACGGTATATTCGTGAATGGTATAACACGCGGGGCCCACGACCCGTGCTTATCCCGTATACACTTTTAATTGATTATTATTGTAATGATTTTAGTTGCTCGGTAGACGATGATGATGACAAGAAGCTATTTCCATTCGGGATAATGAAATTAAAGAATAAGATACCGAAGGCTATTGACTCGTTTTCTTTTGCAAACGAATTGGTGGATGTCTCACGCTTGCCGGGCCTACGGCATGAAGTGCAAGATGAGCAGAAATGTATTGAAGATTTGTTCAATATGACAGAAGATCAATTGAAAGCAAAATGTACGGACAATGAATTGAGCAACGGCGTAAATGGTGCTTCATTTGATTCTGCAGTAACTATTCCAAAGCCAGAACCTGCCAAATGGGATCGATCTTATCTGTTGAATTTGGTAGGAAATGAGGATATTCTGGAAGCAATAATAGGAAATATAAATTCAGACCGTGGTGATGACCACATTCAGGAATTCCTCTTTGACTTATTGGGCTTTGATCGCATAGAATTAATAACAGAGTTATTGGCGAACCGTCAATCTATAATAAAACAGCTGACGCGGGAAGAAGCTGTCTCAACCGCCATTAGAAATCAAGTTATGGCTGGAACCACAACTTTGTCCCATCCGGTCATTGGAGTGAAAGTCCAGTCTGCACAAGAAAAGATGCTAGAAAAGTTATACAGGAAGGAAGATAAGAAAGCGGCCAAAACAGGGATAAATAATTTAGCTAATGCTTACTCCAGCCAAGTTCTGCAGGCAGAATTAAAAGTTGGAGATAGTATGAGAAATCAGATTCAATCTAGTTATATCGCCCAAGAAGCCCTTAGCTCCAGAGGAATAGGAACTGAATTAACTGGTGGCGACTTTCCTAACGTTTACGACCAGTATGCTGCCGCGAAGAAATCAGCAGGGTTTATTTCCGGCGTAAAAATGGTTTTGCCAGAAGCGGCAAAGCGGACCCAGACTTCCGAATACGAGGAAGTAGACCTTCCTGCTGCAAAATCCAAACCTCCACCAGAAGTAGAAGCTAAGCCTCTTATAAGAATATCTTCCCTTGATGAGACAGCCAGGAAAGTTTTTAAGGGAATGACTCATCTGAACAGAATTCAGTCCATTGTTTACGAAACCGCGTATACAACTCACGAGAATATGCTTGTTTGTGCCCCAACCGGTGCCGGTAAAACTAACATAGCATTGTTGGCTGTTCTCAATTGCATCATTACAAATACCGAAGGCGGAGTAATACGGAAAGATCAATTTAAAGTAATTTTGCTTTCGGTTTCTTAAAAATCTATCTCCACAAAATTGTATCATAATTTGCTAACATCTTATTTTATAAATCCATCCTTCAGATTGTATACGTTGCCCCAATGAAAGCTCTTGCTGCTGAGATGACAGCAAATTTTTCCAAACGTCTGGCTCCACTTGGTCTCCAAGTAAGAGAATTGACAGGGGATATGCAGTTAACAAAAACCGAAATCGCTCATACACAAATGTTAGTGACTACTCCAGAGAAGTGGGACGTTGTCACTCGCAAATCTACTGGAGATGTAGGACTTAGTCAGATTGTTAAGTTACTCATCATTGACGAAGTACACTTGCTTCATGGAGATCGAGGGCCCGTCGTTGAATCTTTAGTTGCAAGGACGCTTAGACAGGTGGAATCTTCGCAACGCATGATTCGTATAGTTGGTCTTTCGGCCACATTACCCAACTACAAGGACGTCGCCGGCTTTCTGCGTGTTAATCCAAAAGGTCTGTTCTATTTCGATTCAAGATTCCGACCTGTTCCTTTAGGTCAAACCTTCATGGGTGTTAAAGCTATAGGCATTCAGGATCAGCAACGACAAATGGATAATTGCTGCTATGAAAAAGTCTTTCAAATGGTGAATCGTAACCACCAGGTAAAGAATAATCGAATACAATTTTAACTCTTATACTGGTAAAGAGAATACTTAGTAGCAGAATAAGTCAGAGTAAACTACATGTTGCCGGCTTCTATATTTTTGCAGGTGATGGTATTCGTACATGCCAGAAACGCTACCATTAAAACTGCTCAAACTCTAATTGAAATGGCTGCCAACAAAGGTCACCTTGAGTCTTTCTCTGTGAAATCCAACGATGAGTCCTACAGTAATTATGGAAAAGCTCTGAAAGCTTTAAGTGCATCCAGGAATAAAAAATTAGCCGAACTTTTCCAATATGGTTTTGCTGTACATCATGCAGGCATGCTACGAAGTGACAGGTAAACAGCAGTAATATTGATAAAGAACAATATGAATATTAATTTGTTTCAATCATGATCCAGCACTATGTAAAACTGCATTCCATACTTATTTCTTCGAATTTTTATTGACAGGAATTTAATTGAGAAATATTTCTCGGATGGTCTCTGCCGTGTTTTGGTATGTACAGCAACTTTAGCTTGGGGTGTAAATCTGCCTGCACATGCTGTCGTTATTAAGGTAACGCATCGCATATACTTGAGTAATATTCTTAAACTCACTAAAACTATTTCAACGTTCAAATATTAATTACTTGGAATCGTTTTCATAGGGTACTGAAATTTATGACGCACAACGAGGTAGTTTCGTGGATTTGGGAATATTGGATGTTTTGCAAATATTCGGTCGTGCTGGTCGCCCTCAGTTTGACACCGAGGGTCACGGTACCATTATTACCACTCATGAAAAATTGTCTCACTACCTTGGCATGCTGACCAATCAGTATCCCATTGAGAGTAGCTTTATTAAATACTTCGCGGATAATCTCAACGCTGAGGTGAAGTGCCTTGTGCATTTATTTTTATTTATTATTGTCTAATATATTATACAAATGGTTGCAAAGATTTCATAATAATGTACAAAAATTTGTAAATTTTTGTTTATATACAGGTGTCACTAGGATCTGTCACAAATGTGGAGGAAGCTATGGAATGGCTGACATACACATATCTGTTTATACGCATGAGAAGGAATCCAGTTTTGTATGGTGTCCAGTATCAAGAAGCTATGGTAAAATTCTAATCACATAACTTCATAGCTTATTTGCCTTGCTTCTTGTTTAAAATGGTAATTATTTTTTATAGAACGACCCAATGTTGGGGGTTCGACGTAGAGAGTTAGTAGTAGAAAGTGCTAAAAACTTGGAAAAAGCACAGATGATACGGTTTGATGAGCGAACAGAATATCTGCACTCAACAGGTTAGAGAATCATAAATATTATCTAATTTTATATTCTGAGTGCATTACTTTCTTTTAAATTGATGTAAGGCCATGTATTGGTATTATATTCTCTGTTTATTATAATAATAAATTATAATATTACCTTTTTTCAGATATGGGTAGAACTGCAAGCCATTATTACATTAAGTACGACACAATAGAAACCTTCAATGAAATCATTAGCCCTGTCATGGGTTTGGATTTAATTTTAATGATGATATCCAAAGCCAGCGAATTTGAACAAATTAAAGTTCGCGATGAGGAGTTGGACGAGCTAGATGAACTAGCGAAAGAAAATTGCTACCTTAAAGTGTGGGGTGGCTCTGAAAATGTACATGGGAAAGTTGGAATCCTTATTCAAACTTATATATCAAGGGGTTTTATTAAATCCTTCTCCCTCGTATCTGATCAGCAGTATATTATACAGGTAAAATTAACATTAGCTTGGTCCATGGAAATATTTCGGCATTATATTTTATATTATTATTACTCCTTTGCGAAATAGAATGCAATTCGAATCAGCCGAGGATACTTCGAGGTAGTATTAAGAAAGAGCAACCCATTGTTGGCCGGACGCTTCCTGGAGTTTAGCAAAATGCTGGATCAGCAACTTTGGGATTTCTCCCATCCTCTGAGACAGCACAAGCATATTTCTGCTGAAATTCAAGAGAAACTGGAAAAAAAGAAAATTACTATTGATAGATTAAGGGAGACAAGCGCGGAGGAGATCGGTGCTTGGATTGCGCATCATAAGATGGGTGTCACCATCAAGAGATGTGCTGAAGAATTTCCTCAGTTGGACTGCAGTGTTTCAATACAACCGATAACTAGAACCGTACTTCGAGTGAAAATAATAATCACCCCGGAATTTAGGTACAGATATAAGTACATTCATGTGTAAAATTAATTGTAGCAGAAATAATTCAAGGGTTATATTAATAATTTTTAAATGGGCAGGTGGAACGATCGATTACACGGAAATGTCGCTGAAAGTTTTTGGATATGGGTGGAAAACCCGGATGACAACTATATGTATCACCATGAATACTTTATTTTGACGAAAAAACATGTAAGGAACGTTATTCTAGATGTCTCTGTAAAGAACAGTGTATTGTTATAAGTACCGATTAATTTTATTTTGGTCGTAGGTTATCCGGAAAGAACCTCAGGATCTTATTTTTACAATTCCTATTCAAGAACCATTTCCTGCACAGTATTATATTCGTATTGTATCTGATCGCTTTCTTGGCTGCACTCAAGTCTTCCCGGTCTCTTTCCATAATTTGATACTACCCGAAGAGTATCCACCTCATACTGACCTTTTGGATTTGGAACCGTTGCCAATAACGGCCTTAAAGGATATTCGTTTCGAGCAGTTGTATTCCAGTCGGTTTCAATATTTTAACCCAATACAGACTCAAATTTTCCATTGTCTGTACCATTCTGATACCAATGTTCTCGTCGGAGCACCTACTGGATCAGGAAAAACTATTGCAGCGGAGATTGCTATGTTCAGAGTTTTTAAAGTCTATCCTAAAACGAAAGTAAGTATTCTTTAGGAATTATTCAATTCTCTAATCAATAATAAAACAATCCTTGGTTGAAAACCTGATAATTAATACTTCATTTGTATATTCTATTCAGGTAGTTTACATAGCTCCTATGAAAGCTCTAGTAAGAGAAAGAATGATCGATTGGAAAGATAGACTCGAGGCTAGGTTGGGAAAGCGAGTGGTGGAGTTAACCGGTGACGTTACCCCTGATGCAAGAGCAATCGCTGCTTCTGATGTCATAGTTACTACTCCAGAGAAATGGGACGGTATCAGTAGAAGCTGGCAAACTCGCAGTTATGTTCAGGCTGTGAGCTTAATTATCATCGACGAAATTCATTTGCTTGGTGAAGATCGTGGTCCAGTTCTGGAAGTAATAGTATCACGTACTAATTTCATCAGCCAGCATACTAAACGGAGCTTACGAGTCATAGGCTTGTCAACAGCATTAGCCAATGCAAGAGATTTAGCTGATTGGCTGGGAATCAAAGGAGTTTTTGGACTGTTTAACTTCCGGCCGTCTGTACGACCTGTCCCTATTCAGGTTCATATTCAAGGTTTCCCTGGGAAACATTATTGTCCTCGAATGGCTACCATGAACAAACCAACGTTTCAGGTTAGCTATTTCATTTCAATTTAATGTCTTTGCACTAACATCACAATTACTGAAGTTTAATTATGTATTTATTCATATAGGCCATACGTGAACACTCCCCTTCAAAACCCGTGTTGGTATTCGTATCTTCTCGTCGGCAAACGAGGCTAACGGCATTGGACTTGATAGCTTATTTAGCTGGAGAAGGGAACCCTAAGCAATGGCTTCATATGGATGAGTATCAAATGGATCATGTTCTTTCCGGGATCAAGGAACCCAATCTTAAACTCACCCTTGCTTTCGGCATAGGAATTCATCACGCCGGTCTTCAGGAAAATGACAGGAAAGTTGTGGAAGAACTGTTTGTCAATCAAAAGATTCAAGTTCTGATAGCAACAGCCACATTAGCCTGGGGAGTTAACTTTCCTGCTCATTTAGTCGTAATCAAAGGTACTGAATTTTATGATGGAAAAACTCATCGCTATGTGGATATGCCTATTACGGACGTTCTCCAAATGATGGGTCGTGCTGGAAGACCACAGTTTGATGACAACGGAGTGGCAGTAGTATTAGTTCATGATCAGAAAAAGAATTTCTACAAGAAGTTTCTTTATGAACCCTTCCCCGTCGAAAGTTCATTGCTAGAAGTACTTCCAGATCATTTGAATGCTGAAGTCGTTGCTGGAACTATAACTTCAACGCAAGAAGCCTTAGACTACTTATCGTGTACTTATTTCTTCCGTCGATTATTGCAAAATCCTTCGTATTACCACTTGGATTCAAGTGAAACCAAAGATATAAATGAGTACCTCAGCAACTTAACTACTAAAGCCTTTGGCGTGCTAGAAAGCGCTTATTGTCTGCATATTCATGATGTAAGTAGTTTTAATCATATTTTTAGTTTTTTTTTTACTACACCGTTTACTACCTATTGAAATAATTAATTTTATTTCAGGATTTGAGAACTGTCGAACCAACATCTTTTGGTCGGATAGCGGCTTACTACTACTTGTCACATCAAACAATGCAACTATTCCGTGATAGATTAAATCCTATTTTAACGCTTCAAGACATTTTAACTCTATTGACTGACGTTCATGAATACAGTCAACTTCCGGTCCGTCATAACGAAGACCTTCTAAATGAAGAACTTGCGAAAAGTTGTCCTTTGGAAGTAGCAGCAGGGACTTACAATTCACCACATACGAAGGCACATCTACTATTTCAGTGTCACTTCTCTAGGAAAATTTTACCTTGCTCAGATTACTATACCGACTTGAAATCAGTGCTGGATCAAGCCCTAAGGATCTTGCAATCCATGATCGATGCATGTGCCGAAAATGGATGGCTTGGACCAACGCTTAGTTGTGTTAATCTCATTCAAATGATTATTCAAGCAAGATGGCTAGAGGTATGTAAAATTCACCACACATACATTTTGAGTATTTTTAGTGTAATTGCAAAAAATACTGAAATTAATTGTCATTTTTATCTTTTCCAATCAGGATGATAATTTCATGTCCTTGCCTTATATTGATGAGCAAGTGTCCTCAGCTATGGTTAAAAAATTAAGGGTAGATACAATCCCTGAACTACAGAGTAAAACCAAGGACAACTCTCAATTGCTGGAGAAAGTACTGCTGCCGTATTTGGAACCTAATCAGATTGACATTGTGAGTGCTGTCACATGTTTCACATGTTTAATTTTTACAGTTCGCAACGCTAATAAATGCATTTGGTTTAATAATTCCATAGGTATATAAAACGTTACACGAAATCCCCGCTGTGGCTGTTGACATTCAGGTTCAATTTGATGGGAGGTCTGTGGTATTACCTTATGCAAAGAATGGGCACAAGGAATGGATTGATTTGCCACCTGGAAAGGACCTAGTGATGTCTTTAATGTTTGAGCGTCTGAACAAATTCCCTCGTGACATGAAAGTTCATGCAGCTAAATTTCCTAAAGTAATTTATTCTTCTGTAGTCTTTAGAAAGGTAAAAGGTTAGATAAGTTACGGATTTGTATAAAGTTGTTTAACATTTCAGCCTAAAGACGAAAGCTGGTTTTTAATACTGGGGGACATTGAAAATCGAGAAGTTGTGGCCTTGAAAAGATTCACAGGAATCAAGAGAAATGCACAGACCCAGTTGTCGTTGACAACTCCCAGCAGAATAGGTAAATAAATTTACAGACCATAATCGTATAGAGGAACTGGTTACGTTTTAAGTGTTGTTTAGTATTTATGATTTCATTATCAATTAACTGGAATTTTGTGTATAGGTCGATGGATTTGCAATCTGTACATAATGTGTGATGCGTATCTTGGAGTGGACCAGCAATATGAACTATGCATCAATATTTCAAAGACGGCAGAGGCAAAGCCACCTCCAGGGTTTAAGTCACTGTCACAAGTTACACCTTGAAGAAATTGTTACATTATTATAAATGATTTAAAGTTAATTTAATTAATTTATTATTTGAGTTATTTAAAGTTAATCCAATAATATTAACTTATTTCACATTCCTTATTTTGATCATGGGTTGATTTGATATTGTTCAAGTTATAAGTATACTAAAAACGTGATATTACGCCGTGCGGTACAATTAGATCCTATATAACCTTATAAAATGTAGTGGTATTCGTTAAATACATAATATTAGTAATAACAAACTCAATATTTTATCTATTCATGCATCATTATTATTTAAATACTGGATCTAGAGCTAACATAAAGTCGCCAGATTGGAAGGTATTAGTATCTCACCGGTGACACAATGAAATGAGCAACTTGTAAACTAAGCCTAATCATTTGTGAATTAGAAGACTGACTTACAATTAGGTCACTAGAATTTAATGTAATACAACACCATCTCTCCACCTCTGCTTCAATTTTTGATAATTTTCAAATCATGTATGATGGAAGCCAAAATTCTACACAAGTATGTAAATGTGTATATATTTTAACACAAAAATTAAATATAGGAAGCATTTCTTTTGCAGCATTGGGAAGGTGGGACGGACCAGTCATACTCGTAAGAGGGACGCTTCTTGAACTCACTAGTGCATAAATACTGATGAGCTACTAGGTTTTTATATCTTTCCAACATTTCAGCTTGCGATAATTTATGTTGTACAATGTACTTGTTGCTGCAACCACGGGATTCGTACTCGGTGTCAAAGCGGGTGTCATGTCTGCAATATAAAATCCATAGTTTAAACAACTGGCAACGGTTACTTTTGACATCTATAAGAAACCAGCAAGACAAATACTTAATTTTGCCCAAATCGTGTTGACATTTACATACTTTCTTTCAGGTGCAATCGCAGACAGCCAAGTTCCAATAGTGACGTCTTCATTGACATATCCGCGAAGCGTGTCATGATTTTTGACAATAAAATCCGTGCAAGCTTTACTGAGAACGTAGCCACCACCGAGTGCATACGGAATGTACGTGTCACACAAATTATAAGATGATTCCTTCCACTTCCCTTTCTTTTTAGATCTGGCCCTACCGTCAAAAAATCCCCAATAGAAGCATTTTTTCAGTAGACTTGAATCTCCTTTGGATTTTAATCTCTCCTGTCTCTCCTCTAAATCTTCCACGAGTTTATCAATTCTAATGAATGAATCATCATCTACTTTAATAGTGTAGTGAGAGGGCATTGTGTTCGACACAGTTACCAGGGCTCTGGTCAGTTTTTGAGTCAAATTTGAGAACGAGTCATGTATGGGAAGAAGTAAGAGATCATTTTGCACAGTGTTTTCTTGATGAAGTCTTCTTAGCATATCTGCTTCCAGACCTTCTGAACCAATGACAAAAACATGACGAGAGTTTTTGTCTGATGGGTTTAATCTACCAAACATATAAC
This sequence comes from Lipothrix lubbocki, assembly GCA_034696945.1. Lineage (NCBI taxonomy): Eukaryota > Metazoa > Arthropoda > Collembola > Symphypleona > Sminthuridae > Lipothrix > Lipothrix lubbocki. The sequence goes on from JAQGAK010000282.1 coordinate 79,716, forward strand.
AAAATATAAAAACAATGTTTTAATCCATTTTAACGATTCCTACGTACAATATAGTCAGAAAATAGTAATTTTATTCAGCTATCCTCATACCTTAACCAACTATTACGAAGTGTGTCTCGTAAGTCAAAGTTGTTCGGAGCTGATAATATCAATATCATGAGAAGAAAATAGGGCTCTTGAGCATGTCTGGTAGTTATTACGTCCTGCTCTATCAGATCCCTTTCAACTTGCAACTGGTGGAAGAGAGTGAGCCATGACCCCATGCTAAATCCACCGACAAAGCATAGGAAGGAGCTGATAGGGAGTCTTCCACGGGTGAGGAACATATCAGTCAGAAACATCTTCCGATTTCTAAAAACACATATATAAAAAATATCACAAATTAGTATAATATACATAAGTACAACAAATATAATTAAATTTCAAAATACAACCAATGTCATTAAGTACATAATGACAAAACAATAAATACATACTAAATTAGCATGCAGACGCTAAATTTTAATTATTAATCCCAAAATCTTCCACAAACTTACGTTAGTTAAATCAATATTAACCTGAAAAATCAGTCCTAACAAGCTGCCATTGTAAATCAATATAAAGGGCTTTAGGCAAAGGTCAAAACTGTAAATACAAAGGTCAGCAGCACCAGTTCGCCAGCAGATAATTTACAGTAAATCAACCTAAATTTTTCTCGTACAAATCACTGCAAAATTTGCAGTAATTATTTAATATTTACCATTTTGATCAATACTGCTACAAAATGTCAATCAATAAATTAAGTAGCACAATTAGAAATTAGAAAGTTTAAAAACATTAAATTCAGTCAACCGTACTAAATGTGCAAGTGCAAAAGTCTTTAAACTTGCAACAAGATTTAAAATGTCACTGATTTGACTTCAGCGGGCGGAAATATTTGCCAAGGATTTATCAACGAACGAACTGTGCACGTGCACGTGAGTTCATTCCCGTTACTTCAAATTGGAGCTGCAAGCTGTGGAGAGCAATTCTTGTAATTTTTCCCCGAGATTTAAAAAAGAAGCCGCAGATTAGAGATTTCATGGATTAATTTTATAATTAAGCAAATTTTTTAACAAATCAAATAATATTCTCAAATAATTTAATTTTTAGTTATTAAATCCTATTACAGTTTATAAGCATCAGCAACATTTAAAAAGAAACACAATTTTTAAAGATCGAATTCAACCGAGGAGTAGTTGTTGATAAATTGATTGAGCATTTCTGGATTCTCGAGAATTTGCTATTACTTATAATTACAAATACTTGAAAATGTTTGGAATCCCATCAAGTCAACCAGCACCAGCAGCGGTGGGAACTTCTGCCCCCGGAACGGCTCCCGCCGTGGCCCCTACGCTGACCCTTGGATTGGGTTTAGGAGCAACGGCTCCAGCGCCAGCGACCAGCGCTGCTCCTGCCCCAGCGACGACTTTGCCTGCTGCTGCTGCTAGGTAATTTATTTTGTTATAATTATTATTTTCAATTTTAGTATTCTCCAAATTCTAATAAATCTATACTTATTTTTAATGTAATTTTATAAATTAAGTTTCCTGGTTTTTTATACAAAATATGCACTCTTTAACTCTTTTAGTGCTCCGGCGTCGGCGGCTCCGAATTTATCGCAATTAAACTTCCGCCAGATCCAAGATTACATCAATAAATGGACGGCGGAGTTGCAAGAGCAAGAGACACTTTTCATCGACAATGCGACGAAGGTCAATGCTTGGGATAGAAGCGTGATGGCTAATGGGGAAAAGGTTGGTGATATTGTGATAGTCGTAGAGATAGTCTTTTCTAATGTAATAAATTAAATTACCAAAAGTAAAACAGTTTTTTGTTGTAATTAGCTAGCGTGGCTTGACTGATTTGCAATTTTCTGTGGAAATGTGTGTGGATTACATGAATAATTTGAACTTGTTTTCGTTTAACTATATGTGCATTTCGAATTTTCAGATTGCAAAGCTGAGCAAGGTGGTGGATGCCGTCCGAACGGAACATACGAAGCTTGAGAGGGATTTAGATTATCTGAAGACACAGCAGCAAGAATTTGAGAGTTTGTTGGAACCTCTGGAAAACTCTGTTAATTCTGGCCAGAACCAGAATCCTGCTCCGGAGCCAGAGAGGGAACACTTGTGAGTCATGTTTAAAAATTTAGCGAATGTAGCCTACTGTACACTTATTATCAAATGGTAGGTAATGAAAAAGAAATAAAATATAAAATATTTTCTTCTTTTTGTTAGATACACACTGGCAGAGAGCATGGATGTTCAGCTTCAACAAATGACTGAAGATCTTAAGGAAATTATCCGACACATCAATGATTCGAACAAACCATTAGATAAGTCTGATCCAGTAAGTTCTTTTTTAATTATCTATTTATTGTTGGCGAGTTAATTTGTACATGCATCGTTACGTGTACTGTTATTGCGCTTTGTAAATTAACCTACGAAATGATAATTCTTTATTTACTAATCATTTGTATATCCCAGGTTTCGCAAATAATGAAAATTCTGAACGAGCACACTGATGCGTTGCAGTGGATTGAAGATAATTCCAACGTAACGAAGAAACATTTGGATGAGGTTTCAAAAGTACATAAAGCTTTTAGACAAGATCAAGAAAAATCTCTGCGTGGAATGTTTAAATATTAGATACTTTATGAAAAGTAGCTTGGTTAAATGTAATATACCATTTGATACAAAGATTTTTCATATTTCAGTAATAATAGATACTTGAAGCCAGCAAGTAAGAGGTTACTTTTTGTAATAATAATTTGTCTTCCTAGTTTCTGAAATTTTTTTGGTCGTCTTGTAAAACTCGTGTGCAGATATTATAGTTACCCGACAATGTACTTCATCATTAATCTTAATGTTCAATAACAATTAATTCATTTTCCAGCGAAACTTAAAAGTCATGTGTTTATTTATATTTTGAACATCAAAAATGGAACGACAATAAACGGGTACAATGAAAACTACAGTATTACTGTATAACACTTTATAAATATAATGTGACTATAACTGGCACACTGTCTACTACACTCTACTTTCATGCATTGACGCAAAATACTTTGTTGCACTAATGATTAAAACTCCATTCTTCCAACCGAGATGTCATTTCCTTTTGATCTTGAAATCCTGTCGGAGTTGCAGCTGATAGCGATGGTTTAATGTTCGAAACAGACTATCTGGAGCAAGACTGCATGCGGCCCACTAGCAAATAAATACAACAACAATTTCATTTATAAATTAATACTTGAAACATCATTCAAGCACGAACTTGCTCAGTGACAGTTCATTAATACATAATTAAATTAAACTATTTTTGAGCTTGCTTATGTATGTACAGCAATAATACTTTAGAGATCCATATATTATCTTTTAATATTGTACCTGAAGGGCATGGGGTAAATATCCAGTAGTTGTGTGAGCTATTCCAAAAGTGAGTAGAGCACTTCGTACGTACTGACGTGCAGTGGGGACATTAAATGCAGGTTTTCCTATCCTGTTACTGAAATTGGTCATGTTCGTGGCAATGTAAAATGGTATCAAGCACTGAACGGTGATACCATATTTAGCATAATCCTCGCGAATTGCATCCGAGAAATACTGCAAGTACTTCTTACTAGCAGCATACACAGGCATCAAGGGTGACGGGGACAATGAAGATGCTGACGAAACATTAATAATTCCTCCTTTTTTTCGCTGGACCATCTGTGGGAGTATCAATCGTGTCATCATTGTCGCTGCTCCAACATTAACAGTGATTTCTTGCCACACATGCTGAGGTTCGATTTCCGTTAAATGCATGGGGTGCGGAGCAAACACACCCACGTTATTGACTACAACAGCCACAAATCATTACTTATTAATTTTTAATTATTATACAATTTTTTGTTAAATATACACAACTATGTTAAAATCTTTTTGATTATAAAAAATTATCAATATAAGAATATAATGACTAACTGATATGAGAAAAATCTCAGTAACACCGACGGCTTGCTTACCCAAAATTCCCACTTCTACATTCGCCAACCCTTGGACAATTTCCGCATACACAGAAATATCCCTCTGGAAATCCGCTACAATAACCTTCGTCTGAACGCCATAATCCGATGAGATTTCTCGTGCTACCTTGTTCAACTTGTCCAGGGATCTACTAATCAGTACAATATTCATCCCCTTGCTGGCCAATTGAATCGCATACTCTTTGCCAATCCCATCAGTGGCTCCAGTTATAACTGAAATAGCACCAAAGAAAATATATTATTGACCACCCTAATTATTGTAATTAAATGATAAAATTGAGAAGATGGGTCTTAAAATTCTTAATCTCGATCATCTCACCTGCCCATCGACCATACTCCCGTACCCAATCCCGTTTCCTAGTGAACACTGGTTCAAACAAAAATATCCTGGCTGCTCTCAACAGCCGCCACCCATGAGTGAGGACCAATTTCGTTGTGTAGCAAAGTCCAATTATTGCCAATGCACCCTCAACTTTACGTAAATTCTCCAGGACGGATCCCAATAGCCACCGGGCCGAGTCAACGGTACCCAAAGAACCCATGACGTCGCAACCTCTAATTATCCCAAATGTTCGGGCACTTCTTACAATTTCACATCAGACATTCCTGTAATATGAAAATACAGATAAAAGTATTAAAATGTTAAGACTAGAGACGAGACAGAATGAATAAACCAACTCAATTCTTCAAAATGACAATTGGTAATAATTACAAAATTATTATAAGACAACCCTTTGATCCGGGTAATAAAATCTAATAAACAACAAATGACAAATGTCATAAAACTATCTGAGAACCATTATTATTGTAAATAGATTTATTTGTTTAAGCAACAATAAGACATGAGATATATACTTATACCTATACCCATTTACGAGATTCCGTAAAATAAAATCGATGATTTATAGCAATTTAATCTCAATTAATTTTTTAATTTGTTTGATATTCCTTTTAAAGCCTATTAATGCAGTTCTAAATTGATATTTAAAAAAATAAACCCAAAGTAATAAATCACTAATAAACAAAAACGATAAAAAATATTACACTGATTAAAAATTACAAAAATAGATTGTGTAAATATGCTTACTTTAAAAATAATAAAAAATAATTTAATATGCAGCAATAAATAATTAATTAAAAATAAAAGTACCAACTCACCTGTCATTAATGCTAATAAAAGAAGTTTTTAGAGATTGACGAGTATTTCTCCCTGTTCAAACGCATTTTAGTATAATTCAATGACCTTCAACCTTGTAATAAGAGCGAGAAATGAGTGTAATTTTTTGTTCCAACGAACCTAAACCCGTTCGTTCTTAAATGATCACGGTTACGGTCAACGAAGCATATTATCTATAACCTTCTTTCCCCTTGAAATGATTTCTGTCAGGCTAGCTTTCCTGTTGCTTTCAACGCAGAAACATTGGATTCGTTGTGATTTTGGACTTGCCTGCTGACCGCACTGTTACGCAAACAAGCTCCAGAGAATTGATCAGTTGAGGTCCGCTTATTCCAGGAATTTCCAAGGAAATCGAGAATTGAGCAGAATGACAACTGTGGTGAAGAAGCCATCCTTAAAATATTTAATTTTTATTCACAATTTATATGCTCCAGGAAATAAATTCCGGCAAAAGATGGAAAAATACGAAATAAAACTTTATTTATTTAATTATACTAGTCACCGATTATAAAAAATTACTATTATTTTCTGATATTTTTTAAGCATTATCAATCAGGGTTGTTAAAGTAGTAAGTAGACAGATGTCAATTTAATGTGGACGGCTTCCTGGTATTGTGACAGAACCTGTTTACATAGATAGCTTGGGAGTTATATTATGAAGTGTTTACAGTTTAGGCTTTTATTAATGATGGAGTTGCATGAGGAATTATTTCAAGTATATAAATTAAGTATATGTAAGTACAGACAATCAAGTCAAAGTAAAGTATTTAGAAATTAAAAGTAGTATTAGTATATAGTTACTAGAAATTAAAGTATGTACAAGGGTTTAAGGCAGTGTGGTCAGCGGTCGTTCCTACTGAAAAAGTCTACAAGAGACAAGTGTTCTCAAGTTTGAGAGTATATTTTATATTTTTTAGTGTGATATAACGAAAAATATCATTTGTTAACTTTACATATCATTAACTTGAATTAGTTTTGTAATAATATCATTCTAAAATGTTAATAATAGAAATATTAATCTAATGGTCCCACGATGTTCTTCAAATTTATCAAACAAACTGCTGATAGTAAAGCAGGAAAACAATGAATAAAGTTAGATTCTATACTAAAATTCAGTAATAGAAGCAGTTTTTAACATGAATAAATTATTTGTTCAACTTACGTGAAGTAAGTAATCATTAGTGCAAGTATTCAACGTCTTATGTAATAATAAAAAGTTTATGATTTAGTACGTAGAATAGTAATCTAAAAAAGATACAATGTAAGGTTATTTATAGTCCCCGACTGGATTATAATATTAGGAATACACATATAATAAAAATATTTCCCTATTACAAATAAAACTATCCGAAATTGTCACAATATAATATAAGTATAATATTTGTCACTACTGTGAGTAAAATGTTATGATTATAGTTATTAAGTACATGAATTAAATAAATGCGTGAGAAGTGAAACAAAACTAAAAGTCAGCATCCAAAGTAAAAACCATGTCGGCCTTTTTGGACATCACGCCCATTTTCTGATATTCGCCGACTTTCTTCTCGAAGAAGTTCGTTTTCCCTTCCAATGAAATGTGCTCCATGAAGTCGAAGGGATTCTCCACGTTGTAAATCTGTATTAATAGAAGTTTTTGTATGATTAAATTCATTATTGACAATCATTATCAATAAAAACAACTTATCTCGTAAAGATAAGAGGTAAGTAAATAAAATGTAATTGCAACGGTTCTGTTGTCTAACCTTGGGACATCCCAATTCAGTGAGTAAACGGTCGGCCACGAACTCAATGTACTGCCGCATGAGTTCACAGTTCATTCCGATCATGTCAACAGGAAGTGCTTCGGTTAGGAACTCTTGCTCAATCACGACGGCTTCGCGAATAATCTGAATGACTCTAGCCTGAGATGGCTTATTAACGACGTGCTTGAACATCAAGCAAGCAAAATCACAATGCAGGCCCTAGAAATTGCATAATTGAAAAATATTTCAAATTTTAGCGACCATCATAAAATTATTTGCACTGTGCTCATTAATTATAAATTATATTATTAATATTCCCCCATTTTTTATACCTCGTCACGGGAGATCAGCTCATTACTGAAGGTAAGACCAGGCATCAGACCCCGCTTTTTCAGCCAGAAAATGGAGGCGAAGCTACCCGAGAAGAAGATACCTTCGACAGCAGCGAAAGCAATAACTCTTTCTGCAAATGATGAATTATCATCCGCAATCCACGATAAGGCCCAATCAGCCTTCTTCTTCACGCATGGCATTGTTTCGACGGCGTTGAAGAGATAGTCCCTGCAAATCGCAAATTACATTTATTATCAAAGCCAAGCCGTTCAGTTTACATTATTATTATCAATCACTGCTTATCAAGCTTATCATTATACAGGAAGTAAACTAGTAAACAAAAGTAAATATAATCAATACAAACTAGACTACACAGTGCGAATATAGCACAAAACGCAATAACCTTTACTAAGCCAACTCTTAAGCCTACCTCTCCTCCGAATCCTTGATATAGGTATCGATAAGCAAAGAGTACATCTCCGAATGGACATTTTCCATAGCAATTTGGAATCCGTAGAAGCAACGCGCTTCCGTAACTTGCACCTCCTGACTGAACCTCTCCACCAGATTCTCATTGACAATACCGTCTGAGGCGGCGAAAAATGCCAGGACATGTGAAATGAACTTTCTCTCATCAGGCTTCATCTTGTCCCAGTCTGCCTGATCCTACATAAACAACCAAAATTCATCATTTTTATTTCTAACTATCCTCACAACAATCATTCATTAACGCCAATCATTATGAAATCATATTAATAATTTGATTATCCTTGTCTATTTAAATTTCAAGATAATAAAATTTAAAATCAAAAACTACCAGCCTAGGATCCCGAGTTTACCTTGGATAAATCGACCTCCTCCGCCGTCCAGAAAGATGCCTCCGCCTTTTTGTACATTTGCCAAATATCCCGATATTGGATGGGGAAAACGACGAATCTCCTGGGATTCTCCCGGAGCAAGGGCTCGTCCGCCACATTTTCTTTGTTGTCCAAAGGTCTCATATTGTCAAAACTTCAAAAATTTAATTTAAGCTAAAATGATCTGAATTTAGGAAATGGCTTGAATTTTAAAAAATGACCTGGACTTTAGTAAATGACCCAAACTTTGGGAATATTAGACTGACGTGAAAGTATTACCGTCTGGAAGGAACTCTGAGGAAATTATGACTAAACTCACCAGCAGATTAACCAAGTGGAGGGGATTTGGAGATTATTTAACCGCCAGAATTCTTGTTTGTTGCTTTGTTTACCCAGTTTGTACACTATATATCGGAATGGCAGGAAATTGTCGACAGGTCAGAACTTGAAAGATGATAAAGGATAATAAAGGAGCTTGTGGCGCTCAAATCCACCAAAACGTCCACAAAGACCGGCATTTTTAGACATGAAGGTACCTAAATTTTAGGCGGTTGGAGCTTCTCACAGGCTCCGTCGTCCAACTCTAACAACTCCAACTCCAGGAAAAACAAGTGAGCGAAAAGTCATTTCGCCACATTTCGCGCTCTTTTTTCCCGATTTTTGGCTCCCAATGAGGAATGACTATGTGCTTAATTATTACACGCTGATTGGCCACGCATAGATTTAATGGCTCCAATGACCATCAAGGAAATATTTGGCGTGAAGATTTGAAATTAAAAGCATGGGATATACACTTACATCATGTTACATAGTTCCCGTTCCCATTTAAATTGCATGGTTTATCTCAATTTCTTACAATTTAAATGGACTTTTATTTTATTAAAGCCTGCTCACAGCACAGTGCTGAACTATCTTGAACTTCATTGAAATATTGTAAATTGTAATTAAGCACTGTTGCTTGTTGCTTGTGCCATGCTGGAAATATTAATATTTAATTATTAATAAAAAATTTAAAATTATAAAAATATTATTTACATATTATACAATTATTGGGAACCAGAATATTAATTTTGTTGCTTTTGTGTGGCAACAACGTGCTACATTTAGAGGGGTTTTATTAATTAACTTTTGGCAAAAGTTATTAAAAATAATTGTTGCTAAAAATAGTTAATTCAATTGAATAAGAATGGCTACATCCCTGCAAAGGCAATTAATTGCCTTGGCAGCCCCGTCATCTTCCCTGTTAGCGATCGACAGGAAACGGGCGTCAATTATTTTTTCTCCGGATGAGGCTGCCAAATATGATCGGGAGACTTTTTATCAGATTGGTAATTAAAAATTGTTTATATTTATTTTGTATTTATTTTTCTATGTATTAATTGAGGGTATATTTTAATAATGGTTTAATGACCTCTTTGTTCCAAATTGTAGGACGCGAAGGATTAAAGGAACTTGAAGAAATAAATCTGAGTTTGTTTGGGAAATTCAGTGATTCTTTGATCTTCAATGATGCCTCAAAATCTCTGGAAAGAGCGGTCGAGAATAAGGAAACTAATAAAAGATTGGATGCAGTTATTGAGGAATTTCTGGTGGCGATTTCCCCTTACATGATGATTAAAGCCCCGTTGAAATGCATGGAGTGGCTTGTTTACAGGTGAGTTTTTTAAAAATCTTGTACGGAAATAAATAAATATAGACTTGCTTCTTATTCTAAATTCGTAAGTTGCATTAAAGAATATGTTGGTTGTTTAATGTAATTTACTTAATTAATTTTTCAGATTCCACATTGAACGATTTAATCTGAATTCAATCATGCAATGTATCCTTCCCTATTATGACACTAAAACCTTTGCGCTCGTCATCAAGGTAAACATGATAAATTCAAATAAATAAATTACTAATGTGGAATTTAATTTAACATGGAATTACCACGGAATATATTCTCGATGTTTTTAATAATGAAATAAAATATTATTCGTATTCCTAAGGTTTTTGAAACGGAGAAATTCCAAAGACATCCCGAATGGCTCTGGCTACTTCCAAGTGTTCAAACTGGGTTGCCGGTACCGAAAGCAACTCTCTTTGCAAATAGCAATGTCTTGTTTGTGGATTGGATTTTTGAGAGCCTTTCTGCGTTTATTCGGGTAAATTCGTATTTATTTTGTGTTTTCCTTGTATTTCTTGTGTGTGTTTTTTTGTATTTATTTTGTTAATTGTTGTGCATTTATTTTATATTAATTCCTAAATTTAATCATTTTTTGTAGGTTCATGAAGCTCATCCCGAGAATCTCGCCACATTCCTCGCCTTCCTAACCTCCACAATGCTAGGAATCCTGAATCAATTCAACGTCCCGAGTAAAGACAAAAGGAAACGGAATCATAAAGCTGTGGCAAATGCTGTCTGGACACGGATTCAGTCATTACTGGAAAGCATCAAAAACAACACTTTGCTCTCCGAGAATGAGAACCTTCACTCGAGCATCTATATGATAATCACAATGTTAATAATCATTTCAAAGGAAAATCCAAAAATTACACCGGCCATTCCCGCCTGCCCAGTTTTTAATTTAGTCCTCCGAACTTACCCGCCAACCCTGGAGAAACATGCGATTTTGCTATTGAATTTAGTCTCGTCAGTAGGAAGATTCGATCAAATTCTTTTTCGCAAAAATGAGGATAGTCTCCGGGAAAGGATCGTCGAAGCAATTATTTCCCTTTCGGAAGAGATGGATATTTATTTCGCTGCGAGGTTAATTTTCAAAAATATACTAACGAGCAAGAATAGACCCAAATTGAACACTTTTTGGGATTGGATTAGTCGAGTTCAGATGACTGCGCATCAGAGGGCTGATTTTTTGAAGTGAGTAATGAATATAAATTAATCATTGTAGTATTTCCTCAATCTGATATATATTTTAGATATATTTTAAAATTAAAATTTAATCCTATTTTCGAACATTTGTTTTCCCAGAGATTTATTCCTCACCCTCAAGAATGGCAACATTACAAAAGATCGTTTTCTCGCCGGGGAATTCTCCGTGGACTCGGAGCGGAAGTATCCTGTGGAATTTGCTCTCGCGACGGACTCGGATCCTGAATTTACTCAGTTAATGCTTAAAGAACGGGAAAAAATTGATACTCCTGTGAATGCTGAAGGTTTGAAGGCTTACAGAGTGAAAACTTTAAAAAAGTTGTTGTATCAAGCAAAGAAACATTTGGGAAAATTAGATGCGGTCAATCAGAAGAAGATAAAAAATCCAAATTTTCCGGCACAACCTTTTTTAAAGGATACAAACATTTATGCCAGAAACCTAATCTTGAGGTTCGATGATGATGAAAGGGACGTTACTATGATTCTTGTGAAGGCTAAACTCAAGCTAATGAGACAACTTTTTTCCACCGGAATGCTCATTAATGGCTACGGATTTATTGTGACAAAAAGGGCTCATCCTGTGTGTACCAGGATCGCGATTAAAAAATTGTGTCAACTAGGTCTGAAATTGGATTCGGTGGAGTTGAAGAAACAGGTAAGTTTATCATTATTTTGAATTATTTATATTTATTTTATATTAATTATACTTATATTTGTTTATTAATTATACTTATATTTGTTTGTATTAATTATACTTATATTTGTTTGTATTAATTATACTTATATTTGTTTGTATTAATTATGTATTTATTTGTATTAATTGTGTATTTATTTGTATTAATTATGTATTTATTTGTATTAATTATATATTTATTTTGTATTAATTTTTATATATTTTGATACATTTTTTGATCTTTTCAGATCTTCAAGCTTTTCGTCCCCTTCCTCCTTCCAATGAGCACAAAGGAACTGAAATATGCGAAGGTTGTTCTTTCAACAAAGTTTGCCAGAAAAGACCCGTTCTTTAAAAACTTCAGCTCAGGTATTTATTTTTGTATTTTAATAATCAACAGTAGTCACAATGTTTCCCCTAATTTTATTTTTGAAATTGTTGGCAGTCATCACATCTGAAGAACTAACCCACAAGAACCTCTGCAAACTCTCATTTGAACTTTTAACGCGAGAAAAGCCGGAATTAGACGCGGAATTCTGGCTAAAAGAATTTGCAAGCAAGCGTCAGGATTTAATGGGAGCAATTCTAGCAATCATTAGTGTTCGAGATGTACAAGGGGCTAATGCTTTAATGGATGTGATGGAAAAGGTAAAGTAAAATTAATCTAAATTGCCACAAATTATTTATTAATAATAATTGTTACTTATCGTTAGATTGGTCAACTATTTTCAATTCTTTCTCGATTCTTGTTGAAACTTCTAAAAATAGTTTCAGAATTTCAAATGCTGAATGTCAAGAATTACATGTATTAATGTAATTAAAATTATAGTGTCGAAAATAATTAATTTCATTTTAAATATATTATATTTCCTTATAGCAACCCCTTGGCGTCTTTCAACCGTACCCACTCAACCCGGAGAAAATCTTCAAGCAAATTAAGAGTACGCTGAAACAGCGAAAAATCAGTTTAGAATTATTATTCACGTCGTTACTAAAAATCGACATGGATAAGGAGTTTGTTCAGCGGGTTTTCACACTAGCGCTTTTCCGCGCAGAGCGTCCAGAGCATCGCGTGACTTGCGCTGCTTTCATGCATGACCTTATGCAGGTAAGACATCTTATTTTTATTTGATCTTTAAAATATATTTTTATTTATTTATAAATTTTTTTAAACTTTAAAATCGTTTTAAAAATTTCCTAATTATTATTGCCTTTTCCACAGAAAAATTTCAACAAAAGCTCCGCGCTCCTAGATTTCTGGATGACCATGATCCTGTCCACGCGCTCAAAGGTCCAAGACCCGTACAAATCCGAATACTTACTCATCCGATCGCTTCAATTCTTAGCATCAATTTTTGAGAAACTGGCAGGAACGGTCGCGCCCAAGGATACGTTTCCAATAGCAAAAGTCCTGGCGCTGGAGCCTGTGGTGGAAGAGCCAGTGGTGGCGCCCTCACCCGCTCGGAGAACACGCAGCAGTGTGATGAAGGCTGGAACAGGTTCACCGGAGCTTGTGGAAATGCCGGCTACCGTAGGAACGCCAAGGAAAGGGCGGAATTTGCGCGCCGAGTCCGTTGAGAGTACAGCATCTTGCTCTTCGAAGGACCGCGTGGAGGAATATCGCAAGGAAGCTTCGGACCTCGTAGAGGTTTTATTGACTCACTGCGTTCAACATGAATCTGCCGCTGTACGGCGCTGGGGCTTGGAATGCATTAGAATCCTACTGCAATGGCGCCATCTGGAAGTTGTCTGGCGCGATTTAATTATGTATGTATTGAGGTTCCGCATCGCGATACAATCTGACAAGAGGTAAAAAAAATAATTACATTAAACAATTTAAAAAAATGGAGTGAAAGTAAATCAGTAAAAAATATAAATTAATGAAAATAAATTATCATTAAAATTATTTTTCCAGCCAACTTGCTGTCGCCGTGTCAAAATTACTAAATGAAAAGGACAGCATCAAATTCCAGGATCGTTTTGTTCAAATTGCTACGGATGAAACTAAAAGTGAGGTAATTCGTGAAGGCTTCACGACGCTTTGCGCTGGGGCTTGTTTCAACGTAAGTGTGCGATTTTTATCCTTAATATTAACTGCTCATACAACTTTAATTTTTAGTGAATTTAAATTTAAAAAACGCAGGTATTTGAAAGGCTTGTCCCGCACATCCAACGACTGTTGCAAAAGGATCCAGCTAACAAATTCTTGAAGCTATATTTAAAAACTTATGATGGATCACTAAAACACATGGATGTTCTGGAGGCTTGTCTCAAACAAGGAGCCTCTGCGAAGCCAATTTTGAAGAAATTGACGCCGGCAGTTTTTGAAGCTTTGGATTTGCAAGCTAAAAAGAAGCTTTTCTCATTTATGATCAATGCTTCTGTACGGTGTGAAGTTGCGGAGGTACGTTATCTTTCATTTATAATTTTTTCTAAGTTCAATGGAATTATTTTGTGTTTTTAGTTGGAAAATATTTTGTATTAAACTTGTCATTAAAATAATTTCAGGTGAAAGTTTCAATTCAGAGAACCGTTCGTAAATGGCTTCTTGATGCGACAATCATTAACGCAGAACTGGAGAATTGCTTATTTTTGCAACGCCGACAAGCTGTTGGAGGTGCTATTAGCTCCAGTGCTGGAGGAGCAGTGGCCCGACGGAACAAAAAAAATGTTACGGATGAAGCCACATCCGCTAGTTTGGACTCACAAACTCCCGTAGATTGGGTAGCTAGAACGGAAGCCGTATTGGAATTTGTCCAGAACGGGAAGAAATTGAGTAGGAAGACGAAACTGATTCCGCCGCTTATAACAATTATTAAAATGTAAAGTTCGGATTTTATTTATTTTATTTTAATTCATTATTCTCTGAAAATTCTACCTTGATTAGGATTGACCACAAGTTCCAAGTATTAATAAAACTACATTATTTTTTATTACAGTTGCATTGAATTGCCGGTTGAATATCTTAAACAACTGCTGCTTACTGCTCTTACTGTGGCTTGTGAGGGCGGTGAAGGCGAGGATACTAACATGACTGGTAAGTTATTTAAACAAATTATTTTATTTTTAAAAGAAATCTTACTATAATAGTGCATTTTTGTATTTGTTAATTAATTAATTTATATATTTATTAATTATAAATATTTTATTGTTTTAAAACAATTTCTATTTTCTTTTTGTGATTTTTTAAAATCCACAGACTGGGCCCACTTCGAAGTTGAAAGCATCATCGAATGCCTCCGCTACTCCCGCAATCCACAAACGCATCATCATGCACTGATACTTCTGAATTTAGCTGCAAAGAAATTCCCGGTATTATGAATTTTTAACAATCAAATACAGTATAAATGATTTTAAAAATTCATAAAATCTGTGCATTAAGTATAATTGAAATTATATTCTTGTATGAATTCAATGATGTATTTTTCTATATAGGAACAAGTTCGTCATGGTGTAATGACCTTGTTCACTTACATGGGAAGCTCGATCCTCCCTCAGGACGATGCGTACAGCACTCAATTAATTCAGCAGACCGTAATATCAATTATTCCGACTCTGGTCAAATCCGCTGAGACTCAGAAATTTCCACGGAGTGTAGTTTCTGCGGGGATTTACAGGGTTTTCACTTCCGCCGTGCAGGACATTCCCGTCCATCGACGGGTGCCCATCTTCAAAAGCTTGGTGGAAGTTATGGACCCGGTGGAGTCCATGTGGCAAGTTTGCTTCATCATTGTGGATGAGGCTCTTATGGGACAAAATAAGAGGTGCGGTTTTGAATCATTTTAAAAATCTTCCTTCTTAGTTACTTTTATTTTGTGTAATTAATTTTTTTTGTGTTTTTCATTCTGTATTCCTTTTTAATAAATTTAATTTTGCTCACTTCCTATTTTACAGAAATGTGCTAAAATCGGATTTGGAACTCGCCGGCAATATTTTGTGGAGCTTCAGTCCGGAAATTGTGTTGAAGACAATGGAGAAAATGTACTTGTATCTAATGCAGCTCCCTATTTATGACAGTAAGTTTTTCTCTTAATATTTTCATTCTAATAAATTGGTAAAATAATAACTTTAAATATAAAATTACATATTTAATACAATAATTGTTTTACAATTTATTAGAAAACCGCAATGGAGACTTCGCCACATGCAAGTCCTCCCAATCCGCTTGGAGCAAGTCCGTCATTGATTTGAGTAGGAAGACGAGCTTACGGGAGGCACAGTTGTTGATTAATTTTACGCTGGAAGTAATTGCAAAAGCTCTTATTAAGGTATGAATTTGTTTTTTGTCGTGTGATTTATATTTTATTTACTAATGTACATACTTACATTTATTTATATTTTTTAGTAATAATCATTATTGTTGTAATAAGTTGTGTTTAATTGGTGTAATTAATTGTACATTTCTGTGATTTTTCTTACAGTTTGAAAGTCTTGACGCGAAGTCTCTCCCACTGGAGAAACTTCTAGAAAATTGTTTGAGTTTCTCGCGTATTTTATCGCCGCTCAGCGGCGACAAAGTTTTCCGAATGATCGCCAACCGGAATTTTGAAGTAATTGACAAAGCCAACGCTGTTCTAGAACCTGCTGACTTCGTTCAAGTAGTGAATTCAATTCTGGAGAAGGACGATCATTCCATTAAGAAAAGGATTCTGGATATTTTCAACCAGCGCGTTATTCAGCGGGTTAGTTATTTATTATGCGATTTAGTATGCTGCTTTATAGTTGGTGTCACCATATTCGCTACAATATTTTGTTTGATTTTATAAAACATTGTAGCTCGACTGGTTCGGCAACACCTCAATTCTCCTGGATCTTCTGCCGAATCTTCTGGCAGTCGGTCAGTTAACTCAATCAGAATCGGATCAGCAGGATTCCGAAGTGATTCCGCTGATCCAAACGGCGTTCTTATCCCTGAAACTGTTATCGCGACATCTCGCCCTCCAATCACCAGATAGCTTTGTCCCTGTATTTGAGCTCAGCTGTGCTCATGCGCGGAGCGACAATAAATTGCTGGCTTCTAGCGCCCTCCTGTGTTTAAGCGAACTCTTCGTCCTGCACGCACTTATTATTCCGAAATTAACAAATGTCACCAAGTCCATTCAACGGGCTTTTAGAAATTGTTCGGAGGAGACTGAAGACGAAGAAATAAATTCGGACCACATTGTGAAAAATTCGGGAGACAAAATCATCGACAAAAATACTGGAGAAAAATCGGAGAAAACTCCCGCAGAGATCGCTAACACAGCCTCAAATCTTCTTCTCGTGAGTGGAATGACAGCGCTGAATAAATTTATTGAGCACCTTGGAACCTTCACTGGAACAAGCTTCCTCACAAAATGCATTGTCAGCGTTCTCTCAATTAATTCGAAAGCTTGGGGGACTGGGGAGAAGGCGGATAATCGAAGGAAAACTTTCGATGTTAAATTAAAAAATTTAGTGAAGACTGTGGCGGCTAAAATCCCGCTGAGGAATTCCTTAAGTTCGTTGAAAAAAGCTTTTGGAAAATTAATCAATAACCCAGAAGCCCTTACGGTGATTTTAAAGCTTCTCCGGGACACGATCCTTGCAACGGAAAAATCAGATTTCAATACGCTGCTCCCAGGGCTCTTTGATACTTTCTTGACGGATTTGCTGGTTTATCGGTCAAGAGTTGAGGAAGAAGGCATTTCCGTGGACAGAGTGGATTTCGTGGAGGACGCTGTGATCGATTGTTTGGTTTCCGGGATCGTTCTCAAACTCTCGGAAACTATGTTTAGACCATTTTATCATCGCATATTTGATTGGGCGGGGGAGAGTTTGGCGAAGAAAATTACTTTCTATCGGTAATAGATATTATGGCTTCATATTCTGGTTTTATTTTAACTTTAAGTATATTTATTTATTTATGCAAATATAAATTCTAAATTCATTCTTAAATACATTAAAGTATTTGTTTTACAATGTTTTTCACAATAAATAACCGCTAAAATAATTTTGAATTTTATTTTTTTCTAAATTTTAGATTTAGTGGCTACGCAGCTGAAAGATTGAAATCGTTGTTCGTCACTTTTGCCGGCTACGTTATCGGTGCAGCGGCAGAAAGCTTGAATGAAAATGTGGAGCTTACAAAAGCAATTTTGCACTATTTCTATCACATTTTCTTGAATGATCGCGAAGGATTTGTGACGACAGATAGGTTCAATGTTTTAGTGAAGCCGTTAATTGATTTGGTAAAAGACGTTTTAATTATTTTCAATATTTCGTATTTGTTTGTGTGTATCTTGAATTTATTTCGTAATTATTTTCCTTATTTCCAGATGGAATCGAAATCCGTCATCTCAGACCACATCTCCATTAAACATCTGAACTCCACGATAGTCCAACTAGCCGTGGCAACGAATGACGTGAACCGATGGCATCATCTGATGGATCTTCTCGTCATTAAGGCTGACCACGAGGACAGCAAAGTCCGCATGTTTGCCATTTTGCTGTATGAAGCCGTGGCTAATGAGCTTGAAAAAGACTTCCTGGAGCTCCTGCCTCCGACTGTCCAGACTCTCTCGAATCTCCTTGGAGATGATGACGAGGCTGTTCAGAAGGAGACGAGAAAGATGTTGATTAAGCTGGAGGCAATCGTAGGGGAACCTCTTCAACCCTATTTTGCTTCGTAAATCAAACGTTATATATCATGTTTTGAATTATTACCTAATATTCTTGTGTATGATTTAGCTGAAACATTTAAATACAATGTATGTATGTAGACATTTAAAATTTAGTTTAAATGTTGCTTTTAATTTCTACATGATAATATTAGTCATATTATAATTATTACGATGTTCTACTATAATACGACATTATAATATATATACGTTTGAAATTTATTCTTGTCATCGTGTGAGAATAAAAAAATTAAGATGAAAACTTTATTGTTTGTTTTGTAACTGCTTAACTCATTAGTATTTTATTGACAATATTTTATTGTTTTAAATATTATATTAATATGAATCAAAAATCATATATAAAGCAATAATAATTATTCCATAAGCTCATTTAACACAGTGGATTACCATTATTTCAGTCGTTGAACTTTGTTCAGCATTGTGTCAATCTTGTATATCACATTTGATATAGCTGATTCCATGGCTGAGACTCGTTTTTCCAAACTGAGGAATTAAAATTCAAGATAATTTATGTTATTAGAATTTGGGAAATATATTTCCCAAGGTTTATGATATCCATTTTGTCTTTGAAGTGTATGCATTTTCATTTTGAATCCTCTAATCGAATACCTTTCAAGTTCCTGCTGGTAAACCTGGTGACTGATGTAGTCAGATGCAGTTAATGTGGAAGTGTCTTTATTTGTATTATCTTTGCCTTCTAATTTCCTTAAGATATGCTGAATTTCATCTTCATCCAACGGACGATGATGGTCCAGTTCGTAACGCGCAAGAAACATTTCTATTTCGACGGCACTGAATCCAGCGCTACCGATATTCAACAAAAGAATAAATATAAAAATATGTTTAATTTTAATTTAGTAGCTAATTCTATAAATGCTGACAAAGATGGAAATCTATAAACTCTTAAGTACTTACTCTTCCAAGTTCTTTCGAATTTCATCATACGTGATGACACCGTCGGCTGACGCAAGCTGAAAAGCATATTTTTCATCTAGTTGTTTATTTTTACGACCGAACCGTCCGCAGAGGTTGTTCCATCCTCGTTTGAAATAGTCAACGAGATGGAATTCATTCCCTCTGGCTTGTACTTCTGCTTTGACTTCTCCAAATGTATCGTTTATTATAGCCAGGAACATGTTCTGGGAGGAAGTAAGAAATTCAACATTTCTGCATCCTTCTTTAAGTCATAAATTAATAATATTCTAAAAAATTCGACTTTTAGAATGGTGCAACCTACCAGAAGCACGAAGAAAACGAAGAAGACATATGCAATAAAATATATTGGACCCAGAATCCTGTTGGCGCTTTCGATTTCCCGGAAGTCAAAATCTCCTAAAATCAAGCGCAGCAATGTAAAGACAGAGTCCCCAAACGTACTGAAATCTCGAACCTACATTCGTTTGATCATAAATATTAGAAGTTTAATTAAAAGTTAGTAAAATATATTCTCCAGGATCATCAATTAATTGTCAATTTATATAAGATACTACTTCAAAAGTACAAAAATACCTGAGATCCAAACATCAGGTACCCTAATTGAGCAAATGCTGCGAACACTATTGAAAACATAAATGCGAAGCCTCCCACGTCAGCAGCGCACTAGAATAGAAATAAAGATAATAAAACTCGCATTTATTTACATTGATTTTCGAATGAATCTAGTGATTAAATATTTTTATAATTTTAATTTCTACGAAGTTCAAATTTCTGAGATAATTCATTTACCCTTGACAATGTACGAGATAATTGGGTCATTGTCCGATTAAAAGCCATATACTTGAATAACTTTAACCAGGAGATGAAGAGTAAAATCGCCAGGCAGTATTGGTAAACAGATTGCCAAAAGGCCACGGTTTGTAAAGGATAAAATACTCCTTCCTCAATTACAATCTTCTCGATTTCATTCTGAACTATAAAGTACCTCACAATACTGAGGGCGATTAAGAACATCGAAAACTGAAAAAGCAATATAAAAAATGAATTAATGAAAAACATAAATTACGCTTTTACAATAAATTATTTTTAATATAATAACAAAAATAATGATAACATCCATTGCTTCTACAAAGGTCAAAGGCATACCATCAACATACTGAGGTCAAGATACGACCACACATCCTGAAGGTATCTCTTGCAGCCAGCGACGCACATTTCATAAAATTCTTGAATGAGGTAATAAAGTGTGAAAATGCAGAAAATAATTTCACAGGGGAAAATTATATACAAATTGAACCATCCGGTGTAGCGGAGCAAGTTTGCAGTCTGAATTGACGCTGATGTCACGACTCCTCCAGTTGCTGGAACTTCCCAAATAAGCCTACGAATTCGTTTAAAAAATAAAATATGATTTAAAAAATGCATTTTTACCAAAATATTCTTAAGATTGTATGCTCTAGTTAGAAATTATGTACATCGTTCAACACATCACCGAATAAATGCGGTCTTCATCAACCATTATTATCTAAATTTAAATTAATTAATTTCATTATGGTTTAAAAAGCGTAAATTACTTGACAAAGCAAAACAGATTCAAATTCGCATTGTAAACGGTGAATTCTAGAAAGATAGCTCTGGTCGCTTTTGAGATCCAATGTTTTTCTTTTAGATTCATGATCTCACTAAGTGTCAGTTCCTTGGCGCTTATTGTTGGCGAAGATGATAATGACCCCGTTGCATTTTTTGAGATTTTGTCAATTTTGAGATCCAAATATGATCCTCCACCGCTGTAAGTTCCGAACTTTCCCCAATAGGAACTGCCATGTATCTCCTCTGCAGTGAAGTAGGTCCAGCTGTAGGACGAAAAACCAAAAATCAAATTATGAATATTTCAAACAAGTAATCACGTAACAAATGAGCAACAAATGAATTTTTTTTAGCATTTTGCATTTTTCTAAAATTAAATCCATACTCACGGAGTTCCCACGTAATATCCCCAGTGCTTTGTGGTATCTTCGGCATCGCTAGAATATGGAGCATAGCATTGGCGGATGAGATGACGGAAATTCGGGGCAATCTCACACGAATCCGGTTTTACTCGAATCTTCACAGATTATGTTACATAATGTTAAAGATACATTCTCATTAGAAAAATATCATAAAAATCAATTACTTATTCTTGACACTAGAAAAAACAACTCATTAGAGTTTACTTGTCTCAGCCTGGGTACTCCCACTAATCTGTTCACAAACAAAATCCCATTTGTTGTCATCAAAGGCGTTTGAGCAATATTCGGAGATTTGATAGTCCCGTCAGCGTATAAAAATTCGTTGTACAGACCATCGAGCATGGGACCTTCTACAAACTTCAACAATTAATGTCATTATACAACACTTATCATCATAAGTCATCGATTACAGATCTTATCGCAAGGTACATTTAACATGAAGAAAAGTCCGAAGAAAGCAGCAATTTATTTAAATTTTCATTTCAGAATGCGATTATATTATAATAATACCTTCCAGAAGTGATCAATCGTAACAGAATCTTGAAATGAGTAATCATATTGTAGATCAGGTATTTTCTTAGTCACAAACAGATCCATAATTACTTTCGAAAAGTAGTACGAAGAGCTGGAAGCAGTTCCTAAAGTCACTATGTACTACCATAAATGAGTTTAATAACTTAATCATAATCATAATTAAATATGACAGTTGGGATGAACTTACATATGCACAGTACTGCCAAATAAAATAAATAAATGAAAAGTTCCCGTATTGTCACTTTGACATAAGTTTCACGGTCTTTATCATGAGCTAGCTGCCGGGTTCCAAATACTGTGGGGTAATATTAAGCAAAATAAAATTAATTTTCATTAATCATATTAATTAATTTCATAATTTTGCACTGGTTACAAAACAGCATTTCTGAAAGAAATATTGATATGATTGAGGTCAGACGACTCCGGTCTTGAACATACAAGCATTTAAGAATCCTTTCCCTTTATTGGGTTTCTGCCCGGACAGCTTCGGATCCCCCTGCGGATTATCAGGATCATGAGACGCATTTCTGAAACCATGTGGTAGTGGCGGTCTTGCCGGTTTTGATTTCGATGATGACCTTTTTTCGTTTCTCTGTTTCTTCTTCTTATTGTTATCAAAAGTATTATGATCTTCAATATTCCCATTTTCTTCCGGATTCGTACTCTTCCATGGGTTGCGTGGGTCATCCGCTGGTGGGGCGGAACTCATGTTGTATTTTTTTGTAGAATTTTTCTCATAAAATTAGTTACAGCATCAGCACCAGCACAC